>CM032229.1:161982500-162172500 GCA_019009955.1 Riptortus pedestris | reverse complement strand
CTAAAGGACTGTCGTTTTCGAGTTTGAACTAAACGACGCGTTGTTTAGAACATTGTAAACAGAGGTGACCTCCAATATATAGAGCAAAAAGAAAGGTCAGAAAGTCGTGAATGTACATCCTGACAGTCATTAGTCAAGCTTTCCTAGGAATAGAATACCTAGAGAGTGGAGTGAAAAATAGATCCTTTGCCTCTGGCCAAACTAGAATTCCAAGCAGAGTCCCTAGAGAGGGAGGACCCCGAACGTGAAACTAACTTTTCTTATTTGGTTCAGTAAAAATCCATTCGTTAGTTAGTAGTAGAAATGAGTCGGTCTGAAAAGTAGCTGGTCCAATTCGTTGTAGAGGACTGTTGTATCGAGCAACATAACCTAAACATGGTATACTGGAACAGGACAGTGTGGTAGGGAAACGTTCTTCCTCAGAAGAAGTTAACATTACCCTTATACTCCAAGCCAATAAAAGGTGGAAGGATATAATCACAAGATACGAGTTTCGTGAATTCGGGGGAAATAAATAGTTCTGTTCGCTTTTCAACTTGTATATTAAAAACAATAAAAACTTCTTGGCATCAAATATTTACAAGTAAAACATATTAAGTAGTTTTTTTCAACTATTCTCTATAGTTACAAGATTCAATATCCACAACTCTGTAACAGGTAGCATTGAAGGAAAACTAGATAATAATTTATTAACGTCCAATTTTTGCAACTTAGGCTTATCGAGAAAGACGGGTTTTGTTAATTACCACCCTTTTCTAGTCTAGGGAGGTTTTTAGGATGTTATTTAGTGGAATTTCGTCCCTAAATAATTTCCTTTGCCCAGGCAAAGAATCGAAACTCGCCCCTCTGGCACCCCCCCCCCCATCCCCCCCTCCCCTCCCCCCCCCCCCCTACCCTTCCCCCCCCCCCACCCTCCCCCCCCTCCTCCCCTCTCCCCCCCCCCCCCCCCACCCCCTCCCCCCCCCCTATCCCATAGGTTTACCATGTGGACCATAAAGGTCTACGCTTTAACCCCGGATGGGTAACCTGAAGCCCCAGATTTAATTTTTTTATAATATAACCTTATAAAGGCCGACCGATGTAATTTTTATCTAGCAATTCTGGTTAACCTTTTTTCACTGTCTTTTTTAAAAACCATCTGCTAATTTTTATACGGCGAGGTTATACGACTCACGAGTACGTGATTCGCCGCTACACGAAGATAAAGCAAGCATGCTATTGAAACTCCTGTAATTAGACATATGCAAATATTTTTAGGAAAGCGTATTATTTTCTGTGGTGAATTTTTTTAACTTACTGCCCGAAATCATTAAATTTAGAAAGAAATGATCCTAGTTTAATGAATTAAAAAATTTCATTAATTAAAGATACTTTATTTCTCAATGTGAACACATAAATGATGTTTAGAAATAAAATAAAACTGAAATATGTTTGCTGTAACAAAAAAAAAGGGTGAATTATACAGGGGCTGCGTAAACTAAGCAGATTTCCCTCGTGCTGGTATGGCGCTCTAGTGATCTCATCTCACTTCTGACTGAACAATCCTCTAGGATTATTATTATTTATTCATGGACACCACATCGAAGGTGATTTGCCCTTTCAAAAGTAACAGCATGTAACAATAACAAGAAATACCTTAACAACAAGTAATAATAACAAATATCTTAACAACAAGTAACAATAATAAATACCTTAACAACGAGTAATAATAACAAATAACTTAGCAATAATACCAAAAAATAAATAAATAAATAAAATAAAAATAAAAAAGTTGGTTGATGATTATTAATAGTATAATTTTAAATTTTTTTGTACACCACAGACTTAATTTGCATATTAAATGTTGTCATATATTTCAATTTTGTGTAGGTATGAGAATATATTGATAATGTGTGGGCTTCCGTCAATAGTTCCTGTAAGTCGTAGAGGAAGTCCTGGTGTCGTTTTCGGCATTCTGTCAGTATATGTCTTATCGTCAAGGGAATGTTGCATGTTGAGCAAGTAGGTCTGTCAGTCTTTGTCATTAAATATGAGTGTGTTAATTTAGAGTGGCCGATTCTAAGTCGCGAGAGAACTACTTCTTCTCTCCTAGAGTTTCTGAAACTTTATGGCCACGTGCAAATAGTGTTCTTAATAGTGCGTAGTTTGTTGTCAGTACTTGTCCTCTGGGATTAAAAAACGATGATTACATCTCTACTGAAAGGTCTACTAGGCTGAGCTATTTAAATGTAATAAACTAGAATGAATAAGTAAAGATTTCTAGAGATTGATAAGGAATGATTACGAAAGGACTTTTTGGGAAGAGCTATGAAAATGGTCCTTTGAGTCTTTATTAGGCTGAGCTAGAATGTGGTGGAATGGTATATCAAGTATTCCCATTAGCTAATCAATGTTATTTGTGCTTGATGGCGTCTTTTCAGAAGAGACATACATGACTCGAATGGGAGAAGAATGTCGAGTAGACTTCTCTCTACATAATCGCGAGCTGATGAATTGAAGGATATGAATGTTGGGCGCAAATTGGAGATAGACATGACCACAGAGGTACTCATTCAGCTCTCCACCATCAACAGGGACATGCTTTTATCTGTCTCCTACCATTTAGGACCATGTCGTGTCTTTATGCTGTTTTCCATACCGGTGTAATGTCCCCATTACACTCCTCCAACACACACTCTTACATTTGTCATTGCAGGTTGTTTTTATGATACATAAATGATGATCTGTGGTTTATTCGTGAATAAAAATGTAAACGGTGCATTACAGCTGTAATGCTAAAACGATAATATATAACAGGTTACAACCTACAATGCCTTACAAGGCATGCATAACCAATATTATTGTGTAGGCAGATTGGAATATATCGCGTATATAGGGGTTGAAATTGACTTGTTTCTCCCTTATTGTGTATACGGTGTACGAGAAAGGCCAAAATCAAACCAGGATTTAGTAGTAGGGCTTTTATCCGTTCAATATCGTCTAGTAATATAGTAAATCTCGAATAAAGATGTAGCCATACAAGAATACGTAGTAAATAAACTGGGATCATGTCATTCTTTTATAAATTAGCTTATAGTAGCAAAAAAATGAGTATGAATGAATGATTCTCTTGTGACTCGAAACTAAAAAATATGGTTTAATGGCTAGTGCAGGAGTTATTGATAACTTAGCAACTAATTCCCAAGTATACAATATTTCATCGCTTGCTGTAGTTATCTCATAACTTTGTGAAACGGCGTTTAGAAGAGCGACATGCACAGCGAATGGTCAATCTAATCTTCGTGTAGTAAAACTTATTTTCTACAAGTTTTAGTATTATTTAACTTAACAAATGATTAATCATATTTATTATTATTATTTATTAACGTCCACTTTTTGCATCTTAGGCTAATCGGGACGGGTTATCTACAGGTTACCACCCTTTTCTAGCCAGGGTGGGATTTTAGGACGTTATTTAATGAATTTCGTCACTAAATAATTTCCTTTGCCCAGGCAAGAATCGAACTCGCCACTCTAGGCGAGTATTTAACTAAAATAAATGGGAGTACAGGTTAGCCATGTGAGTTAAAATGTTAGCCTTAATCTAACATGGTAAACCAAGAGTGGAGAGTTCGATTCCCGCCTGGGCAATGGAATTTATTTAGTGACGGAAATCATTAAATAAAATCCTTAGTCCCTCCCTGGCTTAGGTTTAGAAAAGGGTTATACGATGGGTATTTTTACCGTGGTGTGTTTTCCATACAAGGAAACAAAAATTGGAAACAATAAAGAAGAGGTAAATTGGCAAAGAACAATAATGGAAAAATTGGAAATAGGTGAGCGGTGGGGTGATTTTTTTTTTTGGGGTATGGGTTGTTTGTTGGGGTTTTGTTTAGTTGTAGTTTGTTGGTTATTGCGTTATGTCTTTTGGGGTGGGGGATTTTGTTTGTTGGTTGATTACATTGGGGGGAGAAGTGTACCTCCGTTTGTGGTTGTTTTCTAGCCGCGGTTTGTCTGGGCTTGTAGGGGTGATAATGCATTACACATTAATATTTTTTTTGTTTATCATAAATATTATAACTAATTTTTTTTTTTTTTTTTTTAGACCTTTTTTTCAGGTGTGTTTAATTTGTCATTTTTTTTGCCTTACCACTATCTATGTAACTTTGACCAGTTGGGGGTATTTATTTTGCTGTTACGAAAATTTAAATTCGATTAGGGGTTATAGAGGTTCAGTATAAAATTAGATCGTTCATGATCAAAATTATTTCTTTACTAAATATTAGTAAAACAAATTAGGTATTTAGAATGTCCACACTTTTTCTAACTAGATTAAAGTTTGTTGTTCGTCACATCTAAAGGAATAAGTCTGGTAGCTATAATAAAAACAGAGTCACGGTTTCCATTTATTTAAATTATTTTATTGGTATCCTCAAAATAACATATGTATGAAACAAACATTGGAGGAAATGGCTCAATTCAATAGAAGTGGTTTTGTGATGTTTTTAAATCCGGCACATGAAAAAAAAAAATATTTACGATTCAGAACTTTCTCCGAACTATTATCACTCTTCCTGGCCCAATTTCGATTATTAGCGAAACTATTCAATACAGAGTTTGAATGCTGATTTCAGTAGCTATAAAATAAAAATAGTGACCTCTAAAAGGAGTTTAAAGACACACCCCTTTTTTCAGCGGTCATTATAATCCAGATAAATATATAACAGTTACCCCACATTATGAATCAGAGAATTTACAAAATGAATACTTATGGTTTAAAAGAATTTGTCTATTATTTAATGACCGAAAATCAATTCGAAGTAATTAATTTGGAATAATTTAACAATAGCCTTTACAGCCAATCTGTATACCTAATCAGGATATTAAAACTATTTATGTACTCTACTTCCAACTATGAAAACTCATTGTTAAAACTTAGGCATTCAGTGGCAAATGCTTCATTTTGTGGCAATATCGTCTTGACCTTTGCCCATTCATTCGGTGTTAGTAATAGTAAAGTGTTTTAATTATTGAATTTATAAATCATTTTTGTGACTCATCAAAATATGATATCTTTTATTCATCTATAATACACAAAAATAATGACATTTATTACGTAAATACGTGTATCTTTTGTCTCCGGTTTATGACAGTACAAAAAATAATCTTTCCTATTTTCTGTCGATTTATTTTTGAAAATTTATCCAAGTACTTTTTATACTGAAACATCATATTTGAAATGTTATACATAACTAATGATTTCTTAAAGCAAAATTGTCTTCTGAAACTTTGATTTACCAGACATTCTTAATATATTACAATTATCAAGCTCAAGTAAAAATTTAATTCATTCCGCCAGTAGGATACAATCGTGTCAGATACATTCAGTCTTTCTTAACCTCAATTATTGGTTACTACCATAGTAAGGGGCCGAAGTAAATTTATTTACCATTTGTTCTGCTACACACATTACGTGACATACTTGCTATTGTAAATTTCAGCTCAGGAGGAGTGGGAAGCTAACCAGACAAGCGTAACACAAAATGTACGTGATTACATTAATTAGGATTAAAATGAATACATGGAAAATAAATTGTAAGATATAACGTTATTCTTAACACTGCCAATGAAAAACAATTCTTTCATCCTTGTACTAAATGGAGAAAGTGTAATTACGCCAAATTTCAGTTCTCAGATTTCAAAGATGAATCCATTTTGACTACTTTGGGCATATTTTGACTACTTTCGGTGTCCTGTACGTGTGCAGTTTGCATAACTCAGTAGCTACTAGATTTATTATAGAATGTTAATATTTCGTTTTTACGTTTGTAACATCTACTTGTCCATCTCCTTTTATATCAAAATTGATTAAGAGGAGAGTGGGGGAGGGAAATTAAGGGAGGGGAAAACAATTTTCAAATTTCCTCAGGTGTATAGAAAATTTCTATACATTTATTTTTCGTAAAACCATAAAAATATCGGTAAATTACTCAATAGCATTTTTTACTCGACGCTTTGTAACAAATGTGTCACATATTACATTGAAATAACTTTAAATTTTATCTATCTATCTATATATATATATATATATATCAAAGTTGTAATTTCACGATAAGTTTTCGTTTCACATGTCATAGACACCATAACTGCATTTTGTTTCTTTGGTGTCTCTTTTTTTGTTTGTTTGTTACCTTTTCTCGCATAAACGACTGAACCGAAATTTATGAAACTTAGTATGTATATTACGACTAACCCAACTTAGACTTTAGGCTATATTAATATCCTCTGAGACGAACAGGAGTGGGGGTTATAAGGGAGGCCTGAAATTAAAAGCGATATTTCGTTTCCTATTGGTTTTTCGGCAAATATGATCATAACAAAAGTTGTTTATTTTGTTATTTTGAGTATACGTTTTGTGTTTGTTCTTTTTGTCTTTCAACAATGTATAAATCGAGATACTAAACGATAAACTAAAACCTAAAGCGGGAGTCAACAATTTTTCTTGGGCACTAACGATTAAAACGAACTTAAATGAACCTCTGTATTTCAATTATCATTAATTCTTACTTGATTATAACAAGCTATATTAAAATTTTTAGGTTAGAACGGGCAGGTGGGGGTTTAGGTTATAAGGAGCGCCTGAAATAAAAATTCGCGATATTTCATTGTCTATTTATTTTTCGACAAACATGCACATAATAAAAGTTGTTTACTTTGATATTTAGATTAACTTTTGTTTTATACATTTCTCCAGGAATAATGTGTGGAGCAAGTAATTTGCGTAGAAATATTGATATGCTAAACAATTCATTCCAATTTGAACTATGAGCTACCTCACCTGGAAAAATTAATTCAAATCTATGTTAATATTTTGTCCTTAATAACTGAAATCTATGCATAATGCACTGGAGACGGGAAATATTACTATTTGGAGGACAGTGAAGACTTACATAAAAAATTAATTTTATTATTAACAAATTCCAACAACGGGTATTAACCCTAAACACTGGGACGGGTAAATGTCAAAATATTGTGGAAAGTAAAGCCTTGCCAATAAATACCATCACCATTCAGCCTCAAATCAATCCCCGGGCGAAGTGGGTATCTGAGCTAGTTTAATAAATTTTGTTTATTTTATTTATTTATATGATCACAAGGATATCATGTGATTTCGGCATCAATGTTATATTTATATATATCATTATACCAGTGTTTTTTTACGAGTTTTCTACTTACTTTGATTAAATCTTGGACATTAGCCAATGGTTCCAATTGAATATGGGTCGTGTTTTTTAATAATGACGTAAAAAATCTCGCCTGCTAGAACTCCAATATTAATTTTAATGGTCGCTATTGACATCAGCTAGGATATGTGGACATATGATTGAAAATTGTGTCTTCTAAATCACGTACCAAAGCCGTTGAGTGGTTTTGTCTTAATTGATTGCTCTGCTATTTAAAAAAGAAAGTAAATTCAAAATAATAAACTTTAATTAATCTAGCAACGGCCTTATAGGCAATCGTCATTTTCGGATTACATGTTCGCTATTCAACTCAGCTATAATAAAAAATATCTCTCTCTCTCTCTCTCTCTCTCTCTCTCTCATTCTACTCCTCACCACACACATCTACTCTCTCTCCTCTATCTCTCTCTCATCTCACTCTCTCTCTCTCTCTATCTCTTCATAAACACTCATCTCATCTCTACTCTCTCATCTCTCTCTCTCTCTCTATCTCCTTCTCTCCCCTCCCTCTCACTCTCTCTCTCTCTCTCTCTCTCTCCATCCCCTCCATCACACTCTCTCTCACTCTCTACACTCTCTCTCTTCACTCTCTCTACTCTCGCTCTCTCTCTCTTTGTCTCTCTTTTTGTGTCTCTCTTTCTCTCTTCTCTCTCGCTCTCTCTCTCTCTCTCTCTCACACTCTCTCTCTCTCTCTCTCTCTCTCTCTTCTCTCTCTCTCTATCTCTCTCTCCCTCTCTCTCTCTCTATCTCACTCGCTCTCTCTCACTCCCTCTCTCTCTCTCTCTCTCTCTCTCCCTCTCTCACTCTCTCTCCCCCTCCCTCTCCTCCCTCTCTCCCTCCCCTCTGTCCCTCCCTCTCTCACTCCCTCCCTCTCTCACTCTCTCTCTCACACTCTCTCCCTCTCTCTCTCTCTCTCTCTCTCTCTCTCTCTCTCTCTCTCTCATCGTGTCTACTTTTTTTCATCAACCTAGTTGTGCATTTTAGGTTATTCTTATCAGTTTACAGAGCAAACCTGCTAACTGCATGAAAATGATTGATTGTATCATTGACGTCAGAACCGCAAGTTATTTATCTTCAAGCGCTAAAATTAGTTTCATTTGAAAGATGCAAACTTTCAAACTGAATTGAAATCTTCGTTTCTTTTTCCGTGCAATTTGTTTTACCTCCAGAAAATAACAAAATTGAAATTTCTGTACCTAATATAAATTTTCCTAAATAATTTTAATAGCCTCTGTCGACGTTGGAAAACTTTATTAGTTTTAAAAAAGGCCCCCCGCCTTAAAAAAAATACCCGCCAACGGGATTCTTCTGAGTTTACTATTAAAACAATAAAAACACTGTTAAAAAAAGAGTTTGAAGGAGGAGTCTAGATTTAAAATTACTAGAAAATATTTTTCTAGGATGTTAAAATTCTTTTCAATGAAGGAGTAAAGCCGTAGCATCTCTCTTGAGCTTTGAGAGTATAATGAGTATTAACCGAGATATTTGTATTTTTTGTAATGAGTTCCGCTTTCAGTAAACCCCTACTCCTACTAGGGACATATTAATAATAAGCTGATATCTCATGAACCACCTTATTATTAGGTTAAATACAAAATATTGTTTCCAACAAAGCTTTATTTTACGACATACAAACAAATACGTTCTGTTAACCCCCCCCCCTTTTGTTTTTTCTTGGACTTATAAAATCTGAGTGATTTAAATATAAATAATTTTGATCATTTCAAATTACTCCACTAACTATAGTAAATAGTTTCTAATAAAATTAATATTTTATATTCTCATATATTTCTTTAATTGTTTTTTTTCCGGTCTATCTATCGATACTGCACTACAAGGTTGGCTAACCTGTTTGTTCACAATCTGGCCGTATTCCGTTGTAGGGATTATTAACTTATATTGTAAATTCACTGAAAGATTTCTCATTGCCGTTTGTAATGTATATTTATGTAACCTGTATGTATATTTATCTATTGTAAACCTTCACTGACTAACCTGCTTGTTCCTTAATCATGTGAACATCACATAACTGTCTGAATCGTATTTTGCTCCCCCCCCCCTCTTTCTATTTGCTACCCCGATTCGTAAATTTGGAATGGTTGTGATTAAAATTATTCTGGTTTATTATTAATTACAGTACTAGATATAATAAATAGTTATGAATAAAATTTATAACTTATATTCAAATATATTTCCGTAATTGCTTTTATTTCCGGTAAAAGCTGGCTAACCTGATTGTTTACAACTCCGACTGTTTGCTTTGTGGAAGGTTCTTACCATTTGACTTTATTTGTTTACTTAATATTCACAGCAGCATTGTTTTTAATTTAATCTCGGAGCCTAACGGACGAGAGTTACTTTCCCGCCAAAAGCTAGTTCGGCCGTTTCCTTGACTGGCTCGGCTCTCGTGAAATTTCTCTATTGTAAAACTTCACATGGGAAATCTGCTTAGTTTACGCAGCCCCTGCGTGACGGCCTTTTTTAATTTATTTCTTTACAAATACTATAATATTTTTAAATAAAAAACTTAATTAAATTCCACCTATAATGAAAGACCACAGAAATGTTTATAGTAACATTTACAGTTTTATAGTGAATTCAGAAGAATAAAGACTTTTTAATTAGTCGAATAATGACCTATTGCATTTAGGAAAGTTAGTATATACTAATTCGGCTTCTGACTCCAGATAGACAATTAATATACTTTGTAAAATCTGAGTACTACATAAGACTTTTAAGAATTGATTCGAAATGAATTTATCAATTTAGTCAGCTTTCGACGAATGAAAGAACTATTTCATCACTGAGACAAATTACATTAATAAAAATTAAAGCAAAAATTTGATTTTTTTAAAAAAAAATATGCTCTCATTAATATTCAGCAACAAAAAACACTAACGACGAAACGTGTTAAAATAAATATTTTGACCAATAATATGAACGTGTTGCCTTTTATTTCTAAGCTGTTGGTCGTATCGAAAATGGATATATCAATAATAGTATTGAGTGTTAATAATAATAAATAACAAGACAATTCAATTAGAGCATTAATTCTATACATTATGCATTGATTAATTTTGCTAATTACTCTTGGTATTCGGCCAATACAGAGCAATTATGGTAATTATGTTAAATGGAATCATCGCCTGCCAGCACCCATTATCGCAAAACACTTAATGTATTTATACATTTATTTTATTCATTTACAATCCTTGACGCTATTGTATGTATAATTGTACAATACTGGTAGTCGGACTGGCAATTAGGGAAATATTTGTAAATTGGTTCTAAGAATTCGTGGATGCATACGTGTTTGAGCCAGATTACATTGACGGATAAAACTCAGATGTTATCAAATACGTAATAATTATTACATACAATTATTGTATATTAACTCGTAGCTAGGCGTGTGTTGGCATTGCTGTCCAAGAGTGAGTTTGAAGTCGTCCCATTCTGACAGGAACCACCTCTCTCCAGATTAGCAGCTCATTTGAGCTAATAATCAGTAGACAGCTATTGACGTGATTTTCGAAATATTTCTTTAAACGTCCATCGCTCCTACCCAGGAGATGTTGAAAATGAGGTCCGTTCAAAATTGTATTTGCATATATATTTGTGTGTGTGTGTGTGTGTGTGTGTGTGTGTGTGTGTTTGGTTGAGTGTTACACCTTTACTGGTCGCAATTATTATTTTATGGACCGGGGGAGGAATTTCGAAAATTACCGTTACTGTAAGTCGGATCGAAAAAATCTATAGAACCAATATTATTAAAAAGTCCGTCACGCAGGGGCTGCGTAAACTAAGCAGATACAGTAGTAGCAAGAAACCTCTAAACCTAAAACATTATTTAGGGCGTAATAACCCAGTAGTTTCTAGCCCCAAAACACAGTTAACCTAACCTCTAAACCTATTCACGAGGGACGAATAGTTATGGAAACGGCCACCAGAGCTCTCGGCGGAAAGTCCAAACATAGCCTAGGTGACCACACGCAGAATACAAATGCAAATATCTCGGTTAGTATTCAAGATACAGAATAAATGTATAGAACAATATTTATAGTAAATTTAATTTGCAATAAGATTTATTCTATACTATTTTTCGATCCGACGCATAATCACGAAGATATTTTCAATTTTCGAAATCCTTCCTCTAAAACCCCTCCTGTCCCACTGGTCCCATTTTAGCAATTAACGAACTTGATCTTTATTTTTACATCAAACGATTAAATTCCGAGTTTGGTAAAGATAGAACAAAAAATGCGACCGCTAGAGCGTTAACAGACAAATATATATATATATATATATATATATATATATATATATATATATATATATATATATATATATAGATAGATAGAGAGATAGATATAATTTTGAACGGACCTTCATTTTCGTCATCTCCTGGGTAGGATCGATGGACATTTGAAGAAATTTTTCGAGACTCGCATCATGAGTACGACCTCATTAGCTGATTTCCCCTAAGGGAAATCTGCTAAAATTAGATGTACCATGAATGCTGTTATATACATTTATTCTCTATCTTGAATATTAACCCTCGGTCGGGCGCGTCAAAAATATTCCGCCTTCGGGCGCGTGTATCTCAGAGATACAACGCGCATGTAGATACTCACAGACCTCAACTGTTTTTACGGAAATACAGTTTTTTAGTATATATTTTGCACTAAAATGTTTAGTGTGTAATTAGAAATCATATCTGAGGAAGTATTTGTTTGAAAGAAGTAAACAATTTTCAAAATTGACACGTAATATAATAAAACAAATCATGGTAGATAATATAACCAAGTTGGTTATAGATTCATTGTTATTAAAACCGTGGACGATAATTTTTAAAATATAATTAAAACATACAAATACCAAAAGAAATAGTTTAAATGCACATGTCTAAATTATTCATAATTCATTTCAGTTTTTGAACAATATAAAACAAAATATCTAAATATAACTTCATTCAAAAATAAGTAGCACGAAATCACTTTTAGATAAGACTTATTAAAAATCATCTAAATTTTAATGTACCAATCCTTTTAAAAATACCAGTTTAATTATTATCTCTTTTGCAGAGCTGCATTACAATTAGGACAAGGCTTGGAACTATATTGTAAACAAATTTTTCTTTTGAAAATCTCACAAGAATAATGAGTAAACTTACATTTCTTTTCAGTTTTGCTTGGTTCACACACACAGGGACTTTTTTTATGCTGTTCTGTACTTGAGTTCAATGTATAGTCCAATGAGTATCTGTACTCGTCAAGTTTCGTCCCTAGTTCGGTTGGTAAACGTCTACTGTTGTCACTGCGTCATACAATATTTTCTTGAATAAGTTCTTCTGAAAGCTCATGTATGAAAAAATAATAGAAAAATGGGTTTATATAATTCCATTCAATAAAGAGAAAGTTAATTTATGTATATATTTATGAAATACAGATTTCAAAAAAACTTACGAGATCGGGCGCGTGGTATCTAGGAGATTAAACTGAATGACAGATGAAACACACGGCTCCATCAAATGCAGTGACACTACTGACCTTCCTTGAGGGGGGGTCCTATAAAGCACATAACTCGAAGCACTACACCACCACTCTCTGCTAGGAAGAGTGGCAAATATTTTTCTAGAAACTGTGTACCTGAGATCACGCGCCCGACCGAGGGTTAATTGAAATATTTGCATATTTACTAAGTGTGTGCGGTTAACGGTAGAGATGAGATCAGCTGTTCTGTTCGACTTCTGTCTGTTTTGATCGTGAGAGTTTGTTCGGCCATTTCCGTAACTGTTTGCCTCTCGTGAAATTCGTTTAGAGGCTGGTGTAAACGTCTACTTTGTGAGATATATGCAATTATTCATTATAAATTGCAGTAATAGATTTAGTAAATAGTTTGCACTAAAGTTAATATGTTATATTGAGATATATTTAAGTAATTGTGTTTCTGTTCGGTGAAGAATATATCTATCTATCTGTTCAGCTCTGAGTGGTTGGCAGACCTGTTTATTTACAAATCAGAAGCCGTTTCAGTTAGGAGCTTATTACAATAAAATTAACTGAATGATTTATCAACCGTTCCTAATTACTCAAGTGTTACCAGTAGGCAGATTTCAAAAATTTCACGTAGGAAATCTGCTTAGTTTACGCAGCCCATGCGTGACAGAATTTTTTTTATATGTGAAGATAATTCCCTAAAATACTAGACCTAAATACCTAGCACAATAATAATTACTCAAAACTGTAACATTATTACTCAGTTATCTGGAAAAAAAGGCTTAATAGGAAGAAAATTTGTGAGGAAAGAAAATTGTAAAGAACTTTGAGAAATTACCGAAACATTCTTATTGAATTATTTTTATATTATCACTAGTATTATTTTGTAGCTATAATTGAAAAATCTTGCAAAATGTGTCATATGTAATCAAGGAAGCCATTGGAAATTCAGAGAGGTTATTTAGGGTATGCTATCTGGTTGTCAAATTTCAAACTATTCGTAATTGAGAAACTTGGAAATGCATGAATTTGGTTTCCCCTTGTAATTTATCCAATGCAGTATTCAAAAATCACCCTAAAAAATGGAAAACTCCATGTAATAGTCGAAAGCAACAAGAAATAATAAATGTAATCATTTCAAAATTTTTGTTTATGCGATAAGGTCGGATAGTTTCCCGAATGCGTATTAAGATTTTTTTATATCAGGCGTTTTGGATAAAGATTTGAATTCATACTTACTTGACGCCGAGGTTACCGTGATCATGAAGGCGGTTCCTTCAGGCAGAGGCCTTACCATTGCACCCTGGTCTGGCTGACACCTGCGAATATCCCAAAGTGGGGTATCTCGGGCGCTTAATTTTTGGGAGTGGGGACTTGCGTTCGCGCTTGTCCCTGATTTATCATTTGAATCGGAAAAAACTAGCTAATGTCCACGGCTGGCGATGCTCAGGAAATTATTGTTGACTGAATAATGATGTTTTTTTTTATTGCAAGGCTTCCTGAATAACACTTGAAACCAGGTATGGGCAACCTTTCACATGTTGTGGACAAAACTTTAGTGTGCAAATACGTTCGTGGGCTGCTTTTGTGCACTTTAAAGTATCGTTCATAATTTTAACGATAGATATAAGACATGAAATTATACGACAATGTAATTTTAATAGAACTTAATTAATTTAATTATAACTTCATCCTACTAATATTTTTTTTTGTTTTCCATGATCTCCTGAGTATTTGATAAAAGGTAATGATTAGGATTAACTCATTCAGCAGACTTTCGTTCAGCTATATTGAAAATAAGTCCCACTTACGACGGCCATGTTGATTGGAAAGATACACATACTTAGATACACCTTAAAAAAGTGGGAGCAGGGAAACGCTATAAGAGCTATCCAGTATTGATGTCTAATTTGGACGGAAGTACTTTTATTATTAAAAAGGAAATTTATCGGAATCTGAGGTGACAGCAATAACCCAATGCTTATTTTCATACAGATAAGCTAATATGATAACTATTAGCCATGATGTTGGTGTATTGAATATTTTAAATCTAGAAGGAACTTCGCTGAGCATGTAAATTCGATTCGACAGGGGTATTTCGTTTTATTGTTTCGGGGATCTTCCCAATATGTTCGTAACTTGATAAAAATGAAAACGCACATGCCCTGAGGTCCTTGTGTTATTTGGTTGAGTGGATGACAAGATGAGATTCATACGGTTAGCCGGTCTGGAAAAGATTCAGTCTCAAGATGGCTACTAGAAAGAGGGGGTATCTTCATTCTACTCGGCAAAAACTGCCTAAGGAAGGAATAGCAGAACTTATTATTGTGACCCTATTCCAGGATAACAATAACACACACACATGCTTGCGTACGCTCATAGTTATGCGAATTATATTAGCAGATTTCCCTTAAGGGAAATCAGCTATGAGGTCCTACCCAGGAGATAACGAAAATGAGGTTCCTTCAAAATTATATATATATATATTTGTCTGTTAACGCTCTAGCGGTCGCAAGTTTTGTTTGATCGTTACCAAACTCGATATTTAAACGTTTTATGTAAAAAGACAGATCAAGTTCGTTAATGGCTGAAATCAGACCAGTGGGAGGGGGGGGGGAAGGGTTTAGAGGGGGGAATTTCGAAAATTTGAAATATCTCCGTTACCATACGTCGGATCAAACAATTATATAAAACCAATCTTATTGTAAATTAGATTTACTATAAATACTGTTCCATACATTTATTCTCTATCTTGAATAATAACCGAGATATTCGCATTTTTATTAATTGTGGGCCGATAACGGATGACTGTATTTCCCGCCAAAAGTTAGTTCGGCCATTTGCCGTAACTGTTCGGCTCTCGTATGGAGATTTCTCTTTTGTATAACTTCACGAGGGAAATCTGCTTAGTTTACGCACCCCCTGCGTGACGGACTTTTCTAGCCAAAGGTGGGATTAAGGATTTTTTGAGACGTTTTACTTTAAGCATTTCTCGGATTAGCTATGTTAGGGAAGGCGTTGGTCCTAATAAACTTGGTAAAACTAGAGACGTGTGCTCGATTTTTATTATTTTATTCAGTGGAAAACTCATCAAATAAAATTCTCAGTCCCAGCATCATTTGAAAAGGGTGGTAATCAGTCGATCCCAACTTGCCGTAGTTGCAAAATGCAGAATAAAAGGGAATAACATGAATCGTTGGTACTCGTTAATTACAGGGGGATAAAAATTTAACAATTTCAATTAAATATTTGCTATTATTGCGCATGTGAATGAAGACTAGCCATTACTATTGCTATTATTTATTGACGTCCACTTTTTATTAATATAGCTAATTGGGACGGGTTATCTACAGGTTACCACCCTTTTAGCAGATTTCCCTTAAGGGAAATCAGCTATTGAGGTTGTACTCATGACGGAATTTTCGATATTTTTCTTCAAATGTCCATCGATCCTACCTAGTAGATGACGAAAATGAGGTCCGTTCAAAACTGTATATATATATCTATATATTTGTCTGTTACCGCTCTAGCGGTCGCAATTTTTGTTTAATCCTTTCCAAACTTCATATTTAAGCGTTTTATGTACAAAGAAAGATCAAGTTCGTTAACGGCTGAAATCGGACCAATGGGAGGGGGGGTTTTACAGGGGAGGAATTTCGAAAATTCGAAAATATCTCCGTTACTATACGTCGGATCAAAAAAGTATACAGAATCAATTCTTATTACAAATTAAATGTACTATAAATATTGTTTTATACATTTATTCTCTATCTTGAATATTAACCGAGATATTTGCATTTTTCAGTTTTCACCAAACCGCCACTTCTACTCATGTTACGTAAACAATACTCTGATACATAATAAATCACATTATTGGAAGTTTAAATACCAAAAATTGTATTCAAGAGACCTTTATTATACGAGATACATGCAAATATGTACTGGTGACTCCCCCCCCCCATCTTAAAGTTTTGGACACTAAAATTTTATTGATTGAGAGATAACAATTATTCTGACTCATTATTAATTACAGTACTAGATATAGTAAATAGTTCTCAATAAAAATTAATGTGTTATATTCCTGATATATTTCAGTAATTGTTTTTTCTTTCCGGTGTGAGGCGGGGACCCGTTTGTTTACATTTCTAACCTAAACGCTTCCTGTCGGCCGGCTATTGAAATTGGATAAAACATTCTTATTTCCGTTTGTATTTATTCACGGTGTTGTGTGTTAGCAGTATGTATATTTATCTATTACTAAACTTCACGAGGGAAATCTGCTTTAGTTTACGCAGCCCCTGCGTGACGGACTTTTCTATCCAGGGTAGGGCTAAGGATTCCATGAGAAATGTAATCGAACTCGCCACTCTAGGTTTACCATGTGAGACTAAGGCTAACGCTTTAACTCACATGGCTAACCTGAGCCCCAAAAAAGACATTCGAAGGAAAGAAAGCGAGGGTCCGATTCCCCCTTGAGCAACGGTAATTTATTTAGTGACGTCCTCGCTAAATAAATTCTTCATTTCCACCTTGGTCAGTAAACGGTAACCAGTACTTTTCCCCAGTCAGATGTAATAGTATAAAGTGAACTCTAATAAATTACAGTATTAAAGTACTGGTGAGTTCCTGAGTTTCCTGGATTTTTTTTTTTTTTTTTGAAAGGGGCTTTAAGCAACCAGTAAAAAGAACTAATTAATTAAGTGTTGAGAAATGTTCTTACTACTCTGTCAATATCAAACAAAACAAATTTTTTGTATTTCCTTATCAAATCAAATATTTAATATATTTTAATGTATTTTCTTCTTAATTGAATTTCTAGGAATCGCCGAGTTTGTGGAAATAAAAATTCCAGTAACACAGCGTGACTCATATTTATAAACGAAGGCTTTCCGATTCTGAAGCTATCGTAATATATATTCAACTTCCCTATTACATATAGAAATGTATTAGGACTTCTTATTTGATTTAATATATATTATCGCAAGCTAAGGTAATCGCCTTGACTAGGAAAATCATTTGAGGCTGAATGATGATAGTATTCTTTTGGGAAGGCTTCATGTGTTCAACTACACTTCCCGTCTGGGCGAATTCTTTTCCCGTAAGGGTTAGGTAGGAGACTAATTGAATAGAAATTATAATACCCACTTAGTCATATTAAAAATAATTATTCGCTTGCCTTAAATTGTTAAAAAATACTGAAAATGGAATTTATCATTTTATCTTGCCATACTTTGTTTTAATTTAAGGCCTTAACGGTAATGTGAAATAAGAGCATACGTTTCTAAAAGGTTTTTTTTTTTTATTAATTTAGTGTTGTAGGACAATCCTAAGTGAAAACATTGGCTGCATAGTGAAGCTATGCGTTCAGTGAAATTGAACGATCCCCTACAACAAAAAGTCCCACCCGCAGGGGCTGCGTAATCTAAGCAGATTTCCCACGTGTTGCAATTATCTCAAGAAGTAAAATTTCGATGAGAACAATATTTGATATTTATGCTTTCAATAATGTGGTTAATAATATAGCAAACAACTTATTGTTAATATTACATGAGTAGGAGTGGGGGTTTACTGAAGGCTGAAACCTGAAAATCCAAATATCTTGGCCAATATTAATCTTAAAGAAAATATGTGTTTAACAACATTTCATAAAGATCATTACATTTGCAATAAGATTGATTCTAAACAATTTTTCGATCCGACAAATAATAACGGAGATATTACTGTCACTGTTTGGATTTCAGCCATTAACAAACTTGATCTTTTTTTTTATATATATAAAGCTATTAAATATGGAGTTTGGGAACGATTAAACCAAAATTGCGACCGCGTAGGATGGATGGACAATTGAAGAAATTTCTGGAAAATAGCGTCATGAAAAAGACCTCAATAGCTGGTTTCTCTTAAGGGAAATTTGCTAACAGCCACCAACTGCAAAATGATTTTTTTACAAAGATAATAAATGCAATTTTGTATATTCTATAGACTAAAGTTAAAGGGGGCTCAGGTTAGCCTTGTGAGTAAAAGCGCTGAACTTAATCTCACATGGCAAATCTACAGTGGCGAGTTTGATTCTCCCCTGGGTAATAGGAATTTATTTATTTGCGGAATTAATTAAATCAAATCCTTAGCCCTACACTGGCTAGAAAAGGGTGACAACCTGTAGAGTTAAAAATTATTTACAGGCTTAGTACAGAGTGATTTTTTAATAACTACTATTAAAGTGACGCCGTACTTAAAATTTGGAAGTGAATGCAGTTTTATTTTTTTTCTCGCCCACACAAACTACAAATGAAAAGCCGCAAGTATCCATTTGATTAAAATATGTATAGGAACAGGACCACAATTGGGCGGAGGTAAACAGGGGTGAATAACATACTTGAACCGCTAAAAGCAATTAAGGGTGAGCTAAAATGAGCGGGAGAGCAGTAAACCGGCGGAGGGAGGGGGGAGGGAGTATAAATAATTTAATAAGTGGCAGGACTGCTAACACCATAAATTCGCCACTCAGGGCTATTCCCTTCGTTAGGTTCAATTAGATAATGCCTCGTCTCTCTCTTGTAGTCCCCCGATTCAGCATTGTCCCACGTCTTATCAGGATGACAGCTCCTTATCTCATGCTACATATCACTCAATTAGCCTAACTAACTCAACACAGGATTTCATCAGGTATCTAGTGGAATATGAGTAGGCCGAGAGGAGACTAAATAAATAGACTATCTTCTCTTAAGTCGACCCATGAAACTATAAAATGAACAGATATTTTAGCAGATTTCCCTTAAGGATTTTATTTTTCCAAAAAAATAATTAAATACATTATCTATAAGTATTGTTATATACATATTTTCTCTATCAAAAATATTAACCTATGTGTGGCTCGTTAGTAATTTTGTTCTCGAGTGGAGTTATCTTTACACTTCACAATGCATTTATTGTTTATTTGTTTGTTTGTGTATTTATTTTATTGTTGGTGAGTCTTTTGGAGAAAGCAACTGAGTAACAACTGTTGACCCAAAAAGGACAGTTCGTCTTCAACCCCTGTATTCTTTGACCACCTGAATAGATACAATCGAGATACAAATTAACAAAAATGAAAATAAATCTCTAATAATTACTTTCTGTATAGAATCATAGGATAACTGAGTCAACCATTAACACTCCAGTAGTCGCGCCTGATATGTGAGATCGCTGATAGATTTCATATTCTATTGCCAGAAACCATTTGTGAAGGGACTGGTGCCGTGCTTCCTATCTTGCTAGAAGGGGGTGCCGAGCATAGCCAGACTAGTTCAGACCTTCAAGCATTTAACATAGAGTTGTCAGATTACGATCAATTTCCTAGATACAGCGCGACCTCTCCTATAAGTATTTGTGTTTATTTTATAATTATTTTCCTTCATTGAAAATCGATCTAAAACATTAACTAAGTTAATTAAATACTAAATTAACTCAGTAAATTAAAACATTTTATAGCAATAATAATGATAGTTAATTTATTTTGCTAAACTGGAGGGGAAGATCTGTGAGATACAACGCGACCACTTTTGTTTTACACTAATACAGAATTTATTAATTTGTACTTCTGATTTTAAATTTTTAATTTTATTTGAACCAGAACAAAAATGTCTTCCCCAAGCATTTTTTATGATGTTACAAATGATGAAGATGTGAAGCAAATACATAGAGTATTAGAGGTAGAAGTGAATGAAGAAAGTGGTGGTGTACATCACAATCTTCCTACTGTAGAATGTGAAATAGGAGATAAAGACAGTTGAAGGAGAAAAAAATGAAGAAAGACAAGGTAATTCGGAAATATAAACTCAGAAGAATGAAAAGTAATGCATCTACAAGGAAAAAAGCCTGCTTTGTCAATATAGAAGACTGATTTTGTATATATGTATATTATACTTGTTTCCAATAATTTCTGCTATTTTAATTAATGTTTTTTGTCATAAAATAAATTTATTCGTAAGTCACAGTATTTTACTTAAATTTCCTTTCAAATGTTGCAGTTTAAGGTTATACTATTACTGGGGTTGAAATGCGACTACTTTTGTAGCAAAAGTAGCTTGTTGGACTACTGGAGTGTTAATTCCATTAGCATTTTTGGTCTTCACTTAGATGTTTTCTATAATAAACGAACAAGAAGAAGAAGAATCTATATATGTTTTAGACAGTATATAAAAAAAAGCAAAACAAATAGAAGAACAACAATGACCCAACTAATAGAAGAAACAGATGTCCACAAAAAATGACGGGCACATAACGTGAACTTCCTTGAAAGTGAATTATTATATCCAGAGTTTTTATCGTCCCTCTGTAAATTATAAATGATGAATTACTATTTCATTATAGCTTGATTATTAATACCATTAAACCAAATGAAATTTCATAAGTAATAATAAAATTACCCTTCTACGTTCTGAAATACAAAATTAAAAAAAAGAAAAAAAATAATCAGTCAGGGGACTGCCGGTAGAAGTTAAAACTCCTTTAGCTTTGATCGCTCAATTTTGGCATTGCTGAGCAAATTTTTTTTACGAAGTCTTATTTTAAAAATATTTTTAGTTATTTATCAATAAGTAACAGTTATGTTCTATTTTACATGAAAAAATGAAATGACAAAAATAATAGTGATAAAAAAAATAATGTACCACGAATTGTTTTATTTATCAATATAAAATACTATAAATAATTATTTCAGTTATTTTACATAAAAGAAAAAAATTACATTTCAGAATTATTACAAATGCTTTATAAAAATAAGTTAAGTACACTCAGAAAAATCAATTTCTATCCATAATTTCAACAACTCTTGCACCATCATCACTGCCAGCATCATCACCAATTTCTAAAACTGATACAATCGGTATATGGTAGCTAAAGTAGGATACAAACAGTTTTGATTCGAATTTATTTAAATATCGGAATTTATTTAAATATTCGAATTTATTCGGATAAAACTTCGGATTAAAATATCTATGAAAGTAAAAATGGTAGATATATAGTATCTGTAAACGAAATGATGCTGGTTTTGTCCTCTTTAAAATGGTATGCGAACGAAAACTCTAGCTAATTTGGTTCAGGAGTTATGAAGAAAAGAAGCTCCTTTAGCTTTGAGTTGAGTACTAGCGGTGGCGGTGGCGGTGTCGCGATTTCATACTTTTTTCCTCTCCCGCAAATGCTTCCTTACGGGGTGCACAACGTGCCTAAAGAAGTTTTCTCTTCAATTGTAAATAAACTATCAAATGATTAGGTTATAAAATACCATATGATTTTATTTCTAAACCTTAGTACTAGCGGTGGCGGTGGTGGTGTCGCGATTTCATATTTTTTTCCTCTCCCGCAAATGCTTCCTTACGGGGTGCCCAACGTGCCTAAAGAAGTTTTCACTTCAAAAAAGATGTTTATTCCATTAAAGTTAATCCTTGGATTTTTTTACATCTTAATGTGAAAGTGTTTAATTGTCACTTCTTCATTGTCTTTAAATATTAGTTATTTTTTTTTATGCGGCATCATTTAGTTAATATTCTATTTAGTAATAAGTTATTCATATACCTAGTTAAACACATTTGTTGTGAATGTGTCACTTAGAATCGTTTTTCCAACACATACATAAAAGGAGGAAAAATTTAGTAGCAATAAATAATGTTTACGTGGAATGTTGCCGTGAGGGTTATTTATTTATAAGTTGGAAATTTATTGGCCAATTACGTGAGGTGATGCTATATTTTATGGAAAGGATTAAAACGTTCATTAATATCGATTCCCATATAAATCCTCCACCTTCGTTGGCACCATCTCCCATTTGCTAAAATCTCAAAGCACGAATGACTCAGAATCTCCTACTATTTTTTTTTTTAGCAGTTTTCCCTTTAGGAAAATCAGCTATTGAGGTCGTACTCATGGCTGGATATTAGAAAAATTTCCTCAACTACAAAAATGTCAGTCAACCCTACCCGGAAGATGACGATAATGAGATTCGGACAAAACTGTATATACACTCAACCGCAAAAAAACCGGACACTTAGATTTAGTCTTATAATTTTGTTAAATACTTAATATATATGTATATTAATCTTTTTAATTAAAATAATTGGTTAATCTATAGGTTGTTTAAACAAAATCTGCCAAAAGTGAATAATTTTTATTGATTATTTACAAAAAAATACAAAATAAAAAAAAAAAATAAAAAACACATTTAAAAAAAAAAAATATTCTTCATTTTTATTACAGTGAATGGTAGACTTCGCTACCCCAAGCGTTTCGGCAATGTAACGTAAGCTCCGGCCTTCCATCTAAGTTTGAAAGACCCATTATTCTGGACCGAAATAAAAATAAAACATTAATTAAAGAAAATGCTTGGTTAATAATTAAAGATGTTTAAATATGCGAAAAACTACTTACAGTTTAGAATAGATCAACTTCACGACAAATAAATCTAATCTGAGTTTTATCTAATTGTTTACTAACCATGAAGGTATTAGTTCAATGGACTTAGACTCTAAATTCTCTGTAATAACTAGAATACCCACATAAAGAAAATTGCTGAAAATTAGCTTTTAATACGACAAAAATGAAGTGTCCGGTTTTTTTTTTTGCGGTTGAGTGTATATATATATATATATAATATATATATATATATATATATATATATATATATATATATATATATATGTCGGAAATTCGTGTTATCTCCGTTATTATGCGTGGGATCGAAAACGTTTATAGAACCAATCCTATTGCGAATGTAACATTCAATAAATGTTGATAAATACATATTTTCTCTAAGATTAATATTGACCGAGAATTTTGGAATTTTTAGTTATATGCTACTGTAAATTCTCACTCCTAGTCATGCCCTTATAAAAATGCTCTGTTATAACATGACATCCTCATTATTCTAAGCTTAAATACCATATATTGTTTCCAAGGGACCTTTATTAAGCTAAACACATACAAACTCGTTGTATCATCAATTACAGTTTTAAGTTCTTAGCTCGAAAATGTTCCTATGATCTATACCTTACTCGATATTTAACCGTTTCATGCAACTTTGAAGTTAATAGTTGTATCGGGCTATGAATAAGGGTGGTTTAAAGGGGGGAGGTTATTCGAAAATTCAAAATATCTCCGTAATGAGTCAGATTGTAAAATGTTATTGAACCAAACTTGGTCATGATCTACAATTGAAGGGTTTGCTGCAAAAAGGAGGTAGCTCCAATTTTTCCAGTTTTTGGGAAACCAAAAAAAAAAACGTTTAAAAAATTCAAATGTTAAGTTATGTAAACATATTGTTGTTGTTTACTTTCAATTATGGTGTTTACATATTAGAACAGTATTTTCTTTCAAAAAATATCATCCAAATGTTGGTGGTACGTGGATTATCCTTGGAGCTACCTCTTTTTTGCCCAAAAGAATGGAATATGAGGAATGAAGGAATATGTTATGTCTTGGAAAAAGGTGTAAAAATAAATAGAATGTACTATTATTATGTATTTTTTATTCAAAGAAAACTGAAAATAAAGTACAGCAATATTATTGGTTTTACAAACAGAAAATAACATCATTATAACGAATAACATAAAATACGAAAATAATATCATTATAATGAATAACATAAAATACGAAAATAATATCATTATAACGAATAACATAAAATACGAAAATAATATCATTATAACGAATAACATAAAATACGAAAATAATATCATTATAACGAATAGCATAAAATACGAAAATAATATCATTATAACGAATAGCATGAAATACGAAAATAATATCATTATAACGAATAACATAAAATACGAAAATAATATCATTATAACGAATAACATAAAATACGAAAATAATATCATTATAACGAATAACATAAAATACGAAAATAATATCATTATAACGAATAACATAAAATACGAAAATAATATCATTATAACGAATAGCATAAAATACGAAAATAATATCATTATAACGAAAATAACATCATAACGATTGAAGCTGCATCCTTTTGGTGCCAAATAAAAGAGGTTTTTTTTTGGCACAAGAAAGTGTTTATAACTCCCTACCCCTATGGGATGGAGCTACCTCCTTTTTGCAGCAAACCCTTCAATTGATGTTCTATTCTTTTTTTTTAATTCAAGTATTAAACGAGTTATTCTAATTTTTATGTTGTCTGCCTTTTTTTAGTACCATCCCCCCTTCCCTTCGAATCATCGGGTTTTCACAGAGAAAGCTAGATCATGTGGTGAGAAGGGTTCAAGAAGTTTGTTATAGCAGCAATTGAAAATCTGCATAGTTCACGCACCTCCTGCGCAATGGACTTTTCTTTTGGAATATAATCTCTGTTATTTTCCATTGAGCATTTTTGTTTCCGTAAATTTTCCTTTGAGGAAAATCCACTATTTACTCTTACAGCACAGCAAGAGGTTTCAAATGTTACATAAAGCTCTAATTACTAGCTCGTTAATAATTTTTAAACCAAATTTTATTTTGCCAATGTTGAAGACGTGATTTCCTGTTCATCCAATCATGTATTTTATCTTTAACCATCTTTGCGTGGCATTGTCGCAAAAAGATTTTAATTAGCAGAGACAAGGAATTTTTTAATATTCTTCTCAAATACCTGTATTGCCTTCACTCGTGAAACTCACTTCTTTTCTAAAGGCCAATTATCTCATGAAATGCTTTGATCCACAGAATTACTTTAAAATGAATCCTCTGGTTCATATGCCCTCCATATATTCAAAAAATCGGACAGTGATTGTGATACTACAAAAAAAAATACCTTTATTAAACGATTCTTTATTCTTCATAGTTTAATTGCAAGAGTACCAATAAAAACATCTATCTGCATGTTTCCTGGCCTACCTACCACCTCTTCAGGAGCCATTCCTTTTCAATAAATAACAACATTAGTTTTTAAAAACCCAATGATAATGTATTGCTACACTGCCACAGTAGTATGTGTGAACTAAAATACTACACAGAGCGAGGTCCTTTCGAAATTGTATGTATATACAATCGGGATATATACTGTCGGGAAATTCCGAAAATTCTTAATATCTCCGTTATTATGATTCAAATCGAAAAATGATATAGAACCAATCTTATTGCAAACGTAATGTTCTATAAATCTTGCTTTTTACCTTTTTTTCGTTATCTTATTAACCGAGATCTTTGGAGTTTTTTTTTTTGTTTTCTGCATTTAAGTAAACCCTCACTCCTAGTCAAGTCATTTTAACAATAATCTGTTATATTATTATGAAGCACCTTTTTTGAAACCTAAATAGCAAATATTTTTCTAATTGAACATTTACGTTTTGAGGTAAATTCACATATCGAGCTCACTTGGGAAATCTGCTTAGTTATCACAGCACTTTCGTGACCGACTTTTAGATATTTAAAACATATCATCTACTGTAACGAATTTATATATATTTATTAAATTTAATTGCATATTGGTTCCTTACAGTTCTGAAGAGCTCAGCGAATGTATGAACGAGCTATGTAGAGCAAGTATGAATAAAGTTTTCGGGAAAAGAAAGTTTTTTTTTAATGGTTATCATTGCCACTAAACTATTAAGGATGTAAACGAATTTTAGGTACATAATAAGATATTTTTATTGTTTAACGGGTTCCTAAATAACCCGGAAAGTAATAGTGTAATTATTCATTAAAAATTCATACTGAACTAATGTAAGGTACTAATTTAAAAATTCCGTCTCACACTTACCGTCTCGCAGAGGCTGCGTAAACTGAACAGGTTTACGTGTGCCACGTATTTGCATTTAGCACAAAAATTAAGATCAATAAGAACAATGTTTGGTACTTATGCTTCAAATAATGTGCTTCATAATATAACAGGCTAATTGTTAATACGAAAGTAGTAGGTGGGGGGAGGGGGTTTACTGAAGGCCGAAAACTATAAAGTGCAAGTATCTTGGTTAATAATCAATATTGTGAAAAAATGCACATAACATTATTTATAGAAAATTACATTTTTAATGAGATTGGTTGTATACAATGTTTCGATCCGACGCATAATAACGGAGATACTGAGAAGTTTCGAAATTCTTCCCCTCTAAAACCCCCTCCCTCTGGTGAGGTTTCAGCCATTAACAAACTTGATCTTTCTTTTTACATAAATCGCTTATATATATGGTTTGTTAACGATAAGACAAAAATTGCGACCGCTAGAGCAGTAACAGACAAATATATACGGAACGGACCTCATTTTCGTCATTTACTAGGTAGGATCGATGGACATTTGAAGATATTTTTCGAAAACCGAGTCATGAGTACAACCTCAATAGCTGATTTCCCTTAAGGGAAATGTGCTGATATTACTTATATTAAACAAAAAAGAGGACTGTGATTGGATATTTCTTAACTTATTGCGCACCGATTTTTAAAATTTACGAGCCCTTATTAAATAATAAATATATGAAGTCGTTCATGCTTAATTAGAATTTGATATCTCCTTCAGCTCGTCTTTCCGCCGGCAATTAAATAAAGTAATTCGTATTCTAAAGAGATTTCCTCTCTGATTATGCAGTGAAAACAACCCTCTTTCCCCGTCATTATTTATTTATTTTTTAAGAAAAGAAAAATCAAGTAAAATGTACAGATGGTAATGGGCCTCTTGTAAAACCATTACAGGGTATTATTTTCTTATCTCATTAAGGCCATATTATTTTTATCAGGCATCATTAGAATGTCATTAAAGTTCTGAATGACTGAATAAACAAGGGAAACCTCCCACCATTTATTACCTCAGAGACCTAAATATGCAAAGTATCAAATGAAATACAAGAATAATGATATTATTCAAAGGTACAGTCGAGAAAACAAACATGGAGCATCATTTACATTAAAAAAAAAGAAATGTTGATTTTTAAAAAATATTCCTTCTCTCTGAAAGATATTCCACTCCCAAAAAATAAAACATAACGCGGAGAAAGTATCTTGATACTGCACATTTGATTTAATTTTCTAAAAACATCGTTTAATTGAATGGCACAAAGGAAATCACTAAAGTTGTATTGTTAATACTCGTTTAAATAAAAGTAATTTTGAAAATAAAATTAGAAAAAAAAGGTAGATTTTGCTGGTATGGCTAGCGTTATACAACGAAAATTAGAGTTTTTATCCTCCCATCTACACAGTAAACAGATATATCGAGCTAGAATACTTGAAAGCTTTATTCGAATAGAAAAAAAACAACCTACAAAGAAAATATGTGAAACCGTCCAAAAATATGTTCTTCTTATAGCTTACTATTGGTAACCCTTGCCATTAAAGACAGCGTTAGACAAAATATTTTGGTTAATTATATATTTAAATCTACACATACGCAACGACTGGATAAAAGCCCATTCAGGAAATATTGGAAACAAACATTTTATTTTTATTTATTTATACAGGAGCACCCGCATCTTAGCGATTTGGCTCAAAGTTTCATAATGTAAAATGAAAACAAAACTATATAAAAATAACAATAACTGAAAAAAACAAATAAAAATTAAATATTGTACAATAAATAATCATTAAATACTAGTAATAAAGACAATTAATAAACATAAGACATAAACATTAGACTAGTAATAAAGACAATAATTTAAAATGGTTTTAATAAAAAAAATTATGTTATTCCTATATACTAGTACATTTATATTATTATTATTTTTTATTTATTTAGTTTTGTACCTCATAGCGATGGTGATTTGCATTATTAGGATGATATATTTACTCCTTCATGTGCTTACATTTTTTGTGCTTTTATATTATGGAAAATAATTCTTTAATATCTGATTATTTCTCATATCCCTGTTTTGTGTAAAGAATATAATAAAAGTTAACCATTTTAAGTCTTTTTAGGTATGCTGTAGACCTATTCTATTTTTTATTGATGAGTTTTAGATATGTTAGTATTTGTGGAAAATATTGGCTGCTGTCAGTTAATAGTTCTGTCATATCGTGGGGTATGTGAAGGTTCCTTGGATGCAGTGTGTCAGTATGTGTTAACGAACAAGCTGACACGTTAGCTAAGGAGGCAGCTCAAGATACAACACTAGTTCCAAGATTCTTATTCCTACCGTACTCATACATTAACGAAGACTTTAGTAACGACAAAATCCTTAAATGTGATAGAGAATAGACGACATATAACAAAACTTACAGCCTACATCAATACGTACCAAATATAACCCACAACAACTACAACACAATTAAGAGCCATCATCACAGATGCACACAATTTCTAACTGCACATGGACAGACAGGGCATTATTTAACAAACTTTTAAATTCAAGACATGCACTTGCGACAACACAAACGTTTGTACATCTGCTCAATGACTGCTCAAAATTTAATTAAAATAGATCAATTTTAATGATGAAAATAATTTTAAAAGGTATTAATTAGCCAGATCCACCTCATATATTATTTTATGAATATAATAAAGAACTGGTTTATCAAAGGTATAGATATCGATGTGGCAAAAAAAGTCCGTCACGCAGGCGCTGCGTAGACTAAGCAGATTTCCCACGTGAAGTTTTACAATAGAGAAATCTGCCTAATAACAACTGCAGTAGTAAGAAATCTCTAAACCTAAAACATTATTTAGGGCGTAATAACCCAGTAGTTTCTAGCCCCAAAAAACAGTTAACCTTACCTCTAAACCTATTCACAAGGGACGAATAGTTATCGAAACGGCCGCCAGAGCTCTCGTCGGAAAGTCCGAACATAGCCTACTGGTGACCACACGCAGAATACAAATGCAAATATCACGGTTAATATTCAAGATAAAGGAAACATGTATATAACAATATTTATAGTAAATTTAATTTGCAATAAGATTGATTCTATACAATTTTTCAATCCGACGTATAGTAACGGAGATATTTTGCAATTTTATAAAATCTCCTCCTCTAAACGCCCCTTCCCTCCTGTCCGATTTCAGCCGTTTACGAACTTGATCTTTTTTTTACATAAAACGACTAAATATCGAGTTTGGCACCGATCAAAAAAAAATTGTGACCACTAGAGTGGTAACAGACAAATATATAGATAGATAGATAGAAAGATAGATATATATATATCTTAATACAGTATGGACCCGATTAACCGAGCTTCGATTAACCGAGGTCCCGATTAACCGAGGTGCCAAACATTTAAAAAAAGAAAAAAAAAAAAAAGTAGGAGCGGTAACCTTAGGAAGTGATTATGAACCGTTTTAAAACCCTCAAAACCCTTGGCCGGATGCAGGTGTTCAGCAAGCGGTTTATTGAAAAGGAAGCTCTAAGACAGTCGTTAATTGCCTTCTGAGAAATAAATCTCTAGCACCCCGTCTAACCCTCCTTCCCCTGTTCCGGGAATATTGTATTTACATCTCTACTTGTCATAACCATCCTAGCTCATTGATTCTCAGTTTATGTCCGGTCACACCATGGATCACATCGCGCAGACACGGAATCTGCGACCAGATTTATTATTAATAGTTTTTCTTTATTAGTAAAGTCCCATAGTCTATGCGCGGACCAAATTTACAATGCTGATGAGACCGGTTTGTGGTATTAAGTGTTGCCCCAAAAAAACTCTAGCGACGAATATGGAAAAATCTGTTAGTGGTTTCAAGGGTGTTAAAGATAGGGTCACTGTTTTGGTTTGCGCGAATGCAAGTGGAGAGGATAAACTAAAGTTAGTTTTAATCGGAAAATCAGCCAAACCTAGAGCCCTCAAACACGTCAATTTTAAACTTATAGGTACTAGTTTTTATTCTAAAAACCTTACATTTTCAGCTGGTATTAGTAGGTTCCGATTAACCGAGAATTTCGATTAACCGAGGTAACAGCGGTCCCGATCGACTCGGTTAATCGGGTCCCTACTGTATATATAAATCTCCTGTCACGATGTTTGTCCGCGATGGACTCCTAAACTACTTAACCGATTTTAAATTAAATTGGCACACCGTGAGCAGTCTGGTCCAACTTGAGAGATAGGCTATATTAATTTTCTCTGAGACGAACAGGAGTGAGGGTTATAAGGGAGGCCTGAAATTAAAAGTCGTGATATTTCGTTTTCTATTGGTTTTTTCGCAAATGTGCACATAACAAAAGTTGTTTATTTTGTTATTTAGAGTAACTTTTGCCATAAACACTTTCATCGTATTCCGAAGATTAAATGAGTTATACGCTTATGATTATAGCGGGAGTCAACAATGTTATTTGGGACAAAAGACCCAACCGAAATAAATAAAACTCGGTATGTGTATTAGCACTAATGCTTTCATTATAAGAAGCCATAACAACATTTCTAGGGACGGGCAGGAGTGGGGGTTTTAAGGGAAGCCAGAAATTAAAAATAGCGATATTTCGTTTCCTATTGTAGTTTCGGCAAATATGCACATAACAAAAGTTGTTTATTTTGTTATTTAGAGAAATTTGCTCAAGAATTCTTTTCAATATGAACTACCAGGTACCTCACCTGGAAAAATTAATTCAAATGTATGTTAATATTTAGTCCTTAATAATTCAAATCTATGCATAATGCACAGGAAGCGGGAAATATGACAATATGGAGGACAGTGAAGTCTTACATCAAAAATTAATTTTATTATTAACAAATCCACAGAAACGACGGGTATTAACCCTAAACACTGGGACGGGTAAATGTCAAAATATTGTGCAAAATAAAGCCTTGCCAAAAAAATACCATCAACATTCAGCCTCAAATGAATTCCCGAGCGAAGCCGGGTATCTGAGCTAGTATATATATATATATATATATATATATATATATATATATATATATATATATATAGAGTTTTGAACGGACATCACTTTCGTCATCTACTAGGTAGGATCGATGGACATTTGAAGAAAAATTTCGATATTCCGTCATGAGTACAACCTCAATAGCTGATTTTCCTTAAGGGAAATCTGCTAATACCTACATTCAAAATTAAAATTGATCTGTCATACATAGTATCGCAAACTAAAGAAGAGCAAAACCGTAACAAAGGTTGATTTTAAATTTATTTAATTTGTTTATTAATTTTGTTTGTAATTATTTTGCTTATTTCTCAATTTCATTTTATTATACAATAATAATCCATTAAATTGTAAATTTTGTAAAAAGTTGTGTAAACATAACCAAGCCATTTGACAATGGAGCGCGTACTCAAATAAATGATTTTTCATTGGGTTACTGGGAGGAGATATATATACACACACTCATGGGTGTGTGCGTAAAACAATGTCGCCTTCTGCCTTCCCGACACATAACATGCCAATAATTTATTATTATTATTATTTATTAACGTCCACTTTTTGCAACTGAGGCTAATCGGGACGGGTTATCTACAGGTTACCACTCTTTTCTAGCCAATAATTTGGAGGCTAATAAGATACTATAACTACATGTAATTTACAGATGGGTCTGTTCATTTCAATTACATTCGGTGTAAGAGGCCGAATATTTCAAGCTACCAGCGACACGGTTTGAGTCTCCATAGTCAAATCGCAGCTTGGAATGCACTGTTCCACACCCAACGAAGGCACATTCTATATCCTAATTATCCAACGCAGCCCAAGAATTTTGTTTATAAAAAAATAATTTACTGTCCAATAAATACCAAAATATTGTTTGTGTGTGTGTGTGTGCGTGCATGTTTGTATGTGTGATAGAGAAAGCGGGAGCATATGATTGTGAATATTTTCGGTATTAGAAAATTTAATCTGTTCATTTTATTAGCAGATTTTCCTTAAGGGAAATCAGCTATTGAGGTTGTACTCATGACGGAATTTTCGAAATTTTTCTTCAAATGTCCATCGATCCTACCTAGTAGATGACGAAAATGAGGTCCGTTCAAAACTGTATATATATATATATATATATATATATATATATATTTGTCTATATATATATATATATATATATATATATATATATATATATATATTTGTCTGGTGCTGCTCTAGCGGTCGCAATTTTTGTTTGATCGTTACCAAACTTGATATTTAGTCGTTTTATGTAAAAAGAAAGATCAAGTTCGTGAAATCGGACCAGTGGGAGGGGGGGGGTTAAAGGGAGGGGATTTTCGTGAATTCGAAATATCTCCGTTACTATACGTCATATCGAAAAATTGTATAGATTTAATCTTATTGCAAATTAAATTTACTATAAATATTGTTCTATACATTTATTCGCTATCTTGAATATTAAGTGAGATATTTGCATTTGTATTGTGTGTGTGGTCGGCAGGAGTCGGCTATGTTCAGGACATTCGTCCCTCGTGAAAAGGTTTAGAAATTCATTACTACTACTGTTGTTATTAGGCAGATTTCTCTATTGTAAAACTTCACGTGGGAAATCTGCTTAGTTTACGCAGCCCCTACGTGACGGACCTTTTATTAATGCACATGCCAATTTTTATTTATTTTATTTTGATTTTAATTTTAACTATTAAATATATATATATATATATATATATATATATATATATATATATATAAATATATATAAATGTTTAGATAATTTTATTAGTCTTTATAGTTTTTAATTATCTCGTTTCCTTACAAGATATTTTGTTTTAGTTTTTGAATTTAATGTTTCTTTTTGTTTTTTTTTTATTTGTTGATTCGTTCTTTTTTTTTCTCTATGATTGCGTTTTGTTATTTGGTTGCGTTCTTTGTTTGTTCTGTTCTAATTTTATTGTCTAATTTTTTCTTGTTACTGTTTTCATTTTTGTATTTTATTTATGTTCATTGTTTTCTTTTTGATGAGCAATATCGCCTCGCAGCGAACGCTCCACAATAAATAAATATATGAACTTAAACGGCCTCTAAAAACGGGCTTCTAAAGTTATGAAGGTTGGATAATTGAAGAAAACTTTTGGAAACCCCAACATGAATACAAATAGTCGATTTCCAGTAAGGAAATCTGCTAATAAATGTCATTTTCAAGAAAAGTAGGGTTTAATACGGTGAAATGTAAATCCAAGAGTATCAAAATGTCATATAAAAAAATTGTTAATTCCCTGATTCAGCTATTGAGGTCGTATTCAAGACGCAATTTTCGAAACATTTCTTTGAATGTCCATCGATACTACCTAAGAGATGACGAAAATGAGGTCCGTTCAAAATTATATGAGCACACACACACATATATATACATATGAGTGGGAGGGTTTAGAGGGGGGATTTTCGAAAATTCGTCGGATCAAAGTAAGAAAAACATGATATAAAATCAATCATATTGCAAATTAAATTTACTAAAATATTGTTCTATACATTTATTTCCTATCTTGAATATTAACCAAGATATTTGCATTTTCAGCCTTCAGCCAACCCCCACTCCTACTCATGTTACATAAGCAATAATCTGTTATGTAATAAACCACATTATTCTAAGCTTAAATACCATAAATTGTTTCCAAGAGACCTTTATTATGCGAGATAAATGCAAATAAGTTATCGTGACCCCCCCCCCTTCTTAAGTTCTTGGACTACTAAAATTTGATTGATTGAGACAAAAAATATTCTGATCCACTATGAATTACAGTACTAGATATAGTAAATAGTTTTAAATAAAATTAATATGTTAATATCTTTTATATATCCGTAATTGTTTTTCTTTCCTTTGAGAAGTTGCACACCTGTTTGTTTACGCTTCCCGTCTGGATGTTTCTTGTTATAGTTAATATTTATTCACTTGATGTTGACGGTGCTATTGTGTTACCAGTATGTATGTATTTATCTATTATTAAACATCACGAGCGAAATCTGCTTAGTTTACGCGGCCCCTGAGTGACGGACTTTTTGTAGTAACTTGACTATCAACGGAGTAAATTGTATACTCTTCTTTCTCAGCTGCTAGAGAAATCAGATTTCTACTCATGTGATCTTCATATTAAAGTATTTTACCAATAAAAACCTCATGCCTACCTTAAATAGCAAGTGTTCGATACATAGGAATCGTACTAAAGAATAAATAGAGGATAGAATGAGAGTTAGTAAAAACATTTTCACTAACGCTTTCAATAATATAATTGTGAGTTTCCTTCTGAAAACAGAGAGTTGGGCAAACTCCGTAATGAACTCCACACTAGTAATGTACAAGGTTGATCCCAATTAGTCAGGTCTGTTGTATAACATCCAACGTTGTTGTTGTTCAAGCCCACAGATAACATTTAATGGTTCCACCGGGACTAATAATATCCGGAGCCAAGCTGAGAAGTGCTGTTTCTGGCTTGGATTATATAGAATATTGCCTTAGCTAATTTCCTTTTTTATCAGTGTCTTCAATGAATATCGTTAACATTATTAATCTTTCTGGCATTTACTTGGCTCTTATTAAAAAAATATATATAATTTTTAATATTCCGATTACTAAGCAGAAATATATTTACTCGGGAATTAATAAATGATGTTTTTGAAAGTCTTTATTCTGATTCACTAATAATTTACAGATCTCACTTATGATTAGCATTAGAAGGCTTATGATCATTTTTTTGTTATTTCAGCTTACAATAGCTGTTTCATTATTTATTGCCGTATTGTAAATATCAAATGAGAAAAAGCATTCCTTTGCTTTCGAGTTAAAGAATAAGACAAATATTACAAAAACTCTATAATATTATTTTTCAGACACATTTAGAATTACTACATTTTTTGGTCCGACTTATAGTTAGAGAGATATTTTAGCGTTCTTTTTTTTTATTTTTATTTTTTAATTAGCCAAGTCCTTAAACCCTCACTCTTATTTGTCCGATTTTTTGATGTTTTTAAGAACATGAAATATTTTTAATGAACTTGATTTTCAGATTTAAATTTGCATGGTCAAATGTTCAGTCTGATAATGACGAATAAATAATTGCGGCCTCTTGAGGGTTAACATACACACACACACACACACACACACACACACACACACACACACACACACACACACACACACACACACACACAGTCTGTGGTCTTCTTCGTTGTTTCGATGAATATTCAAAGTACGTTTTCTAAAATAGAGTTAGGAGTAACCTTCAACTGCTCATACTCCTTAATTGTTATTTGCAAATATTGCATCAGCATCAGTGCTAAGACAAATATATGTGGTTAACTATCAATGACAGCCTACCAAGAAGGGATAAATCGGGAGTCAACGATATTGTTTCACCTATCAACAACATAATTAGCTCGTTATAATCTTTTTATGGTAAACTAAAATGATTGTAAACCTTTATTTGTCTCTACTAGGAAAATTGGCAGGCTGTTTAGAGGATTTCCCTTAAAGTAAATCACCTATTGAGGGGATTTTGAAAATTTGAGACATCTCGACTCCTATAAGACGGATCGAAAAATTGTATAAAACCAGTCTTATTGTAAATTAAGTTACCTATAAATTTGTATATATCCATTCTTTCTGTATCTAAAATATTAACCGATATATTTGCATTTTCAATTTTCAGCCTTCAATAATCTATCCTTCTCCGTCATTGCACGTTATGAATAAGCTATCATATCATGAACCATCTTCTTTCAAACTGAAATACTAAATATACTGTTCATGGATGAGATCGTTTCAAGATGAGGTACATGCAAATACGTTCCGATGACCACTCCTCCCTCCTTTTGCTTTTAAATTACTAAAATCAGAGGTATTTTGATGAAAATTATTCTGGTTCATCATAAATTGCAACACTAGAGATAGCAAACATTGTTCATTAAAATCAATACACTATACTCAGATATATTTCAGTAATTGTCTTTCTTCCCGGTCTAGTATATTTTTGAGAGTTTGTCTGACCTGTTTGTTTACTAATCATACGCATTCCGTTGTTTATGTAATTGCAGTGTAAATTCAATGAAATATTTACCATTATCATTTGTATTTGTTCTCTTGATATTCACGATTGTGTTAAGTGTAAAAGTATGTAGGTTTTTTTTATAGTAAAATTTCACATGGGAAATTTTCTTAGTTTACACAGCCCATTAAAACCTTCCTCCCCGTTAGCGGATTTCTATCAAAAGAGGATTTGCACAACTAGACGCAAGTACAATCTTAAATATGAAGCTTCTATATTCTGATGCTAACTGTTTTCAAGTTATGAGACATACGAACGAGGAAGCTAGTCATAGTTCAGGGTGGACCAAAACATATAGTGTTGAAGTCTGAAAACCAAATTTATTCTCGATTTCGTACAAGGGAGTAATAATATAACAAAGCTCAGCATTCTCTTCAGTTTCACACTACAGTTAGTTTGATTACCTGAATAGTTATTAATGGAGACCGAATAACTGGCTCAAGCATGAAGAATTAGAGTAATTATGGCGGCACGGGGACAAAAAAAGGGGTGGAGGGGGGAAAGAGAGCATTTCAAAATTACAAAGGGTAATTGAAACGAGTGAGAGGGAGAGGGTGGGAACAATGGATGATGTAGGAGCGGAGTATTCGGTGCTGTCTCCGGCGACAATAGGTAGTGAGTTATAAGCAGTTCCACATCTGGGCCACCTCTTGACAGCCTCATCCCAAGCAAATGTTTCCCCTCCGGATGTCTTCAGCTCAGCCAAATATAGGAGCTAAACTCCTTTATGTCTCAGTTGTCCGCATGCGGGGCACAATGAGCTACTGCGCCTTGTGGAACTCCCTGACTGGCTGACGATGAAACAAAACCCCGCGCAATCAATTCAATTAATATCGCAGTTTGTGGAGAACAGTGAATCCTGCAATATTTGTATTTATTCATATTACAGGAGCTAGGCGCTTTGGCTCGAAGTTCAAACAATGTAAAATAATTCATTTACTTATGGTTAATCACAAAACTTTTTTATGGCTCCTCACAATTTTATTTCTTATAAACGCTGAGCGCTTTCGTGGACTAAATCCCCATCCTCAGAGCTAAAAAACAATGTAACACCATAATAAAGGAGTCTAAAAATCAGTTCTTAAAAATGTTTTACTTAGTTGGTCATATAACAAACAGTCTATAACATTATCAATTTTTTTTCCAATAATAACACCTATATTCAAAAACACAATTACAATTATAATATAACAAATTAATAATTACTATTTAAACATTAAAATAATATTATAAGCAAAATTACCGTCAGAGCGTAGGGCGATCTTATAGACTTGGTACCAGGCTAAACCCTGCCGATGCACTGAGGCCAAGGGGATCATTCCAAGCCGCTAGGGAGGGGGCAGAGACAAGTCTGGACATGAGAGACGCGTTTGTGTCAGTCTGCACATTTACATTGCCTTTGGTTCCAGTGGCTTGGAACGATCCCCTTGGCTCAGAGGATGGGGATTTAGTCCCCAAAAGCGCTCAGCGTTTATAAGAAATAAAATTGTGAGGAGCCATAAAAAAGTTTTGTGATTAACCATTCATCACCCTCACCACCAGCTAAAAATAAATATCATTTACTTATATTAACGTCCACTTTTTGCAACTAAGTCTAATTGGGACGGGTTATCTTCAGGTTACCACATTTTTCTAGCACAGTGAGACCAAGGATTTTATTTAATGAATTCCGTTACTAAATAAATTCCTGTAGCCCAGGAACTCGAACTCACCACTCTAGGTTTACAATGTAAGATTAAGGCCACCGCTTTAACTCACATGGCTAACCTTAGCCCCAATGTAAATTTAAAACAAAATTATAGAAAAATAATAAAAAATAAAAAAACCGACAAATAAACAATTAAAATCAATAAATAAACAAGACAAACAATAATTAAAGACATCAAATAAACATTAGACTAGTAATAATGACACATAGTGTCCATATCTGTCGGTAGAATGGCGCCTTTACTAGCTGATGATATAGTAAACATGGCAAGCATTTTAGGTGCGATGACACTATCCTCAATCCTGTTGTTATTTGTACTGGGGAGTCCCTTCAAATTTCACGAAATAATGTTCTCCCTCATTCATAAATTTATGTAATAAAAGAAATAACACCTGCTAAATAACAAGCCCAAACGACACAAAGACATTATTCCTGTGTCTAGCCTCAGACGATAGCGATAGGATCTGCTAATCCCTTAATGACAAGTAAGATAAAACAGTTCCACAAAATTAAGAAATGAATAACAGCTGAACACCATTTCCCCAGCATCCGGATAGGGTCGCCCACATCTAAAGGGATCGTCCACCACTCATCCCAAAAGTTCTGAATGCATATAAAAATAAAATGAACTTACCATATCCACATATTTTCAATTTAAAGTAAATTTTTATTTATGCTAAACATATTTGTAGAATAAGCTAATGCCTGTCTTAAGATTTCCGCCTCGTTATTTAGATATTACCATTCTAAGGGAAACCTCAGGTTATATGTGTAGGTGTGTATATACGTTATATAGTTTTGGGAACGTACCACCCGGAGTGGGAGATATATGAAGAACTTGGCGGTAATGCATTAAACGGATCAATCAGAAGAGCTGATATTGTATCAAAACAACAACACATATAAAATAAAAAAAAGGTATAATTATAGATCCGACACCAGAAAAAAAAGGTCACGCAGGAGCTGCTTTAACTAAGCAGATTTCCCACTTGCGTCTCGTATTTGCATTTATCTCATGACGTAAAAGTTCAATGAGAATGATATTTGTTGTTTAAGCTTAAAATGAAGTGCTTCATAATATAACAGCATATTGTTGATACGACATAAACAGGAGTGGGGGTTTACTGAAGGCCGAAAACTAAAAAAATATCTCGGTTAATATTAAAGATAATGAAAACATATACATAACAACATTTGTAGATCATTTAGTTTTCAATAAGATTGGTTTTATACAATTTTTCGATCCGACGTACACTAACAGAGATATTTCGACTTTTCAAAAGTCCTCCCCCCTAAACCTTCTCCCCCTGGTCAGACGAACTTGGTCTTTCTTTTTACATAAAACTACTAAATATCGAGTTTGGTAACGATTAAGCATTAATTGTGGCCGCTAGAGCGGTAACAGGATATATATATATATATATATATATATTATATATATATTTATATATATATAGTTTTGAACGGACCTAATTTTCGTCATCTCCTAGGTAGGGTCGATGGACATTTGAAAAAAAAATTCAAAAATCGCGTCATGAGTACGACCTGAAGGGAAATCAGTGGAAGAAGTAAATATCGAAAATCATATGTTATTGTAAACTCATCTGGGAAAAAAGTATTGAATATGTGTGTATATATATATATATATATATATATATATATATATATATATATAAATTAAAAGAAAAAAAAGTAGTAAAAAATATTTGAAATAAATAAAAAAAAGTATTGAGAAAACAGAAAAATATATATTTTTATTTAATAAAATGTTCCTACTATTGTTAATAACATAAACTAAGGATTGGTGAAAGTATTGCCAGTTGGTAAATAAATCATAATTAAGACGTAGGCTAATTTTTAAATAACGATATCTATGAGGATAAAATAATATTTACAATTTACATAAACACAATTTACTCAAAAAAAGTCAGGTAATCCAAATACAATATTTATAGTAAATTTAATTTGCAATAAGATTGATTCTGTACGATTTTCCGATCTGACGTATAGTAACGGAGATATTTCGAATTTTCGAAAATCGCTCTAAAATCTTAGGAAACAAACATGTCCCCCCCCCGGGTAAAAAAAAAATAAGAATTTACTTCATCATGCTCTCCATATTTTAAGAAAGAAACGTCATAGCACAAAAGTGGAGTGTGAAGGGCTGCGGTTCGGATTCAAAGGAATAATGCTCGAATCTTCAGCGCATTATCTAGAAGATTTTATCATGAATGAGGAAAAAATATCTCTACAATCATACTAAAAGCATCCATAAGATACAAAAATAAAAAATAACAAGCGGCTCCTTTGACAACATCCCCAACAGAATATAATAATAATTAAAATTAATAACACTACCTCAAAAAGGCAGATGAAGAGAATCTATAGTTTGGAGTACCTGTGATATGAACTTATTTCTGTGTGTTGGCTAATTAGGAAGGAGTATATATGTGGAGTAAAATATAATAAAGGGGATGCTGTTTTATCCTGTTTTTCTCTCTTCTGCCAAATGAATGCTAACATAAACATCATTAAAAAAAAAGGCACGCCGGTCTATACAATAAATCCAGAGATAAAAATATTCAAATATTGAAAGTGCGAGAGCTGGTTTTTTTTTTTTTTTCTTTCACAAATTCTTCCGTACTTCAGAATTATATTTAGTCCCGGCTTTTACCGTAGGCTTGGAAAACTGGAAAACGGATTAGCATTTGTATGAAATCTTCGCCAATCCTTCTTTTTTCACCTCAAATAATGTCTACTCAAAGCCATCTATAATATTATTAAAGTTAAAAGGCTACAATAAGGAAAAAAACAACAACAATGTTGAATGAAAACAAAATCTTAGGCAACTCACAATACTTAGAAAAGTTTCACTAAATCAGAAGGCCGTGTAATAATGGATATTAGAAACTTAATTATTTCCTCATTTTACTTGCGTGGGTATTTTCGTTCAATATGGTGGGAGATACCCGACGAATCTGTAATTAAATTATATTCTTTGAGGTCAAGAAACCATAAAGAATTTAATTAGAGCACCCAACATAACTAGAATTATTAGAAAATATTATTCCTATAATTTTAGAGAAATGGATCAAAATTCAGATGAATAAAAGCAGTTTTATTTGTTGTTTTTTTTCTATTTGTAAAAAATTGGCTTTGATCTAAAATAATAAAAATAAATAAATGTATATATAACTGTCCCATTTCAAATATTACTAGCTTAGTTTCCTGGTTTCGAAAGGAAAAAACTAATAACATATTGTATTCATTATACTTCATTCCCGCAAAAAACCATACACAAACTCTAAACAAAGGCGATGGTATTAATTCGTAACTAAACCATACCCATTAATTAAATTATTCTTTTAAAATCCTCATGTACTTACTCCTTTAGTATCCCAAAGCACAATTTTTTGTCCAAGTAAGTACATAATTAGTCCAGGAATATAAACTATTAAAATTCTTAGGATATTTCTCAATTTGAATGGCTTTTCTGATAACATTTTCTTGGTAACTTTTGGCTTCTTAAAATTTAGTCTGATGGTTTGAACTATGGACATTTTCAGCAACATAAGACGTAGTTTGCTTCCAATTTTTTACCAGGTATTAGATTTGTTTTAGAAATTCTTATGCATATCAATCTTCCCGTCGGTCCAATGGATTCTTTTCAACATACACACACATATGTGATGGGTTCTTATGCCATCATTTGCACTTTGATCATCACGTTTATTTTCCTGTCAGTAGTAAAAATCGTCTTTATACTATATTCCATAAGGCATTTGTCTACCTCTTCCATCATCCCTTTCCCATAAAAAATAATGGCAAATTTTCTGTTCTTATCTATTTTCTTAAACCATTTTGTCTTAGACGATTTTGCCTTCTTTAGTTCATTAAGAAACCATCAATATAGGCCGCCAAAAGCGGAATTTTGCCAATATAAAAAAAAAAAAAACTTTCGAACCAGGTTCATATTTTCCACGAGCAATGATTCAGATACGGTGGACCAACGATTATGCTTTTTCCTCGAAATGACACCTTCCATGATCATGTTCCCATGTTTCAGAAGAAAAGTCCTTCACACAGTGGCCGCGTGCAGTAAGCAGATTTCCTTCGTAAAGTTTAATTATAGAAATCTAGATACTGCTAACACAACACCACTGTTAATATTAAGTGAGTGAATACAAACGGTAATAAGAAACCTTCTGACAGGAAGCATCTGAAATTTAAACAAACAAATGTAAGCCAACTTCTTACCGGAAAGAAAAACAATTACTGTAATATATCTGAAAATAACCTATTAATTTTATTGAAAACTATTTACTATATCTAGTAATGCAATTTATGAATCAGAATAATTTTTATCTCAATAAATCAAATTTAAGTAGCCAAAAAACTTAAGAAAGGGGGGGGGGTCACCAGAACATATTTGCATGTATCTCGTATAATAAATGTCTCTTGAAAACAATATTTAGTATTTAAGCTTCGAATGATGTGGTTTATTACATAACCGAGTATTGTTTATGTAACATGAGTAGAAGTGGGAGTTTGCTGAAGGCTGAAAACTGAAAAATGGAAATAACTCGGTTAAGATTCAAAATAGAGAAAAAATGTATATAATAATATTTATAGTACATTTAATTTACTATAACATAAATTCTATACATTTTTTCGATCCCATGTATAGTAACGGAGATATTTTGAATTTTCAAATTTCGCCTCTAACCCCCCCCCTCCCCATGGTCCAATTACAGCCATTAACGAACTTGATCTTTCTTATAGCATAGAACGACGAAATATCGAGTTTGGTAACGCATTAAACAATAATTGCGACCGCTAAAGCGGTACAGACACACACTCACGCATATATATATATATATATATATATATATATATATATATATATATATATATTATATATCGTTTTGAACGGGCCTCATTTTCGTCATTTCCGTGGTAGGATCGATGGCATTTGAAGAAAAATTTCGAAGATCGCGTCCTGAGTACGACCTCAATAGCTGTAGCTGTCAACGCCAATAAATCTGGCAACGTTCTGTGCAGTCCACAAAAGTGTTTACATAACATGCTCCTGATAAACGGATCAAGTGAGTGTTTTCTTCAACAAAGACGGAAAGGGCCCTAACAGGTGGGTCAGAAGGAGATGCTAAAAAGAATACTGATTTAAGATTATATTGATTCATTTTTGAGGTGAAACATACAATAAAGATATATTGCATTTCGGAGAAATGAAGAATTGACATGGAATTATTGCAATGTTTTTCTTTCAAAAAATATGCAAATGCGGAAAGAAAAGAAAAAGTATAAGAAGGAAAAAAATAAAAATATAGACAAAGTAGTGGCGGTTTAGAGAAGGATATATGGCCGATAAGAAGGCTTTAAGACCCCCCACAAATCCCCCCTTACGCACACTAACATGTATACCGGCTCAGCGACTTATACCCCTATAGGGGCCTTCACATCCTTACTTTAACTATAACAAATATGTCATAGGATAACAAATATGTTCAATAGAAAAGTATAATTTGTCCAAATCTAGGTTTACAATAGATAAATAAACATACAGGTAACACTACCGTGAATGCTCAGTAAATTTACAATACACGGTAAATTTACAAGTTAATAATCTATATAACGGAAAGCCGCTGAATTGTAAACAAACAGGCCAGCCAATCCCGTAGCGCTGAATAGATAGACCGGAAAGACAAACAATTAATGAAATATATCTGAATATAACATATTAATTTTATTCAAAACAATTTACTAGCGCCAGTGCTGTAATTTGTAATGAATCAGAGGGGGGGGGGCAACAGAACGTATTTGCACATATCTCACAAAGAAAACAATATTTGGTATTTAGCCTTCGAAGAATATGGTTTATTATATAACAGAGTATTGTTTATGTAACACTAGTAGAAATGGGGGTTTACTTAAGGCTGAAACTGAAAAATGCAAATATCTCGGTTAATATTCAATATAGAGAATACATGTATAACGATATTTATAGTACATTTAATTTTCAATAGCATTTGTTCTATAAAATTTTCAATCCGATTTAAAGAAACGGAGATATTTCGAATTTTTGAAAATCCCCCCTCTCTGGTCCGATTTCAGCCATTAACGAACTTGAATTATCTTTTTACATAAAAGGATTAAATATAGCGTTTGGTAAAGATGAATCAAAAATTGCGACAACAACAATATATATATATATATATATATATATATATATATATATATATATATATATATATATAATTTTGATCGGCATCATTTTTGTAATCTTCTGGGTAGCATCGATGGACATTTAAAGAAATTTTTGAAAAATCGCGTCATGAGTACGACCTCAATATCTGATATCCCCCAAGGGAAATTTCCTAATATATGGATTCCTCAGAGAGTGGAACCCGGGTCTGAAGCCAATCTAGCTTCAGTTTTCTACATGAGTCCCGAATTATACAATGTTACTTACTCCTAGTATTCTACTATCAACTAAAGCCAAAATATTGTGTTGTATTAAGTAGAGCGAGTTGTAGTAAAGTTTGAGATGTTCCAGTAGTAGGAGGATACTGGAGTACTATAAGGCAAGGCAACTGGTCCTCTGGGACAGTAGTCATATTTCATTGGCCTCCCCACCACGATGTCAGGGCTATGTCACCCGGCAACCATACCCGTCTTCTCTTATAGATGGAACTTCTTGGCGACAGTTACTTCGCCATTTCCAAGATTAAAATTGACTCCTCTTCATTTGTACTGACATTTATTTTCTTAAGGTAATAAGCAGAAAAGTTAAAGAAAGTAATAATAAAAATTTGTAAAATTATTTATAAATTATTTTTAATCCATAAAAAGCCAGGACGTTATTAACGTCATTGAGGTCGTACTCAATTCGCGATTTTTTAAAAATTTCCTCAAATGTTCATCGATCCTAACCAGGAGATAACGGAAGTGAGGTCCGTTCAAATATATATATTTGTTTGTTAAGGCTGTAGTCGTCGCATTTTTTTAGCAGATTTCCCTTAAGGGAAATCAGCTAATACGGTCGTACTCATGATGCGAGTTTCGAAATATTTCTTCAAATGTCCATCGATCCTACCCAGGAGATGACGAAAATGAGGTCCGTTCCAAATTTATATATATATATATATATATATATATATATATATATATATATATATATATATATATATATTTCTCTGTTCACTCTCTAGCGGTCGCAATTTTTGTTTGATCTTTACCAAACTCGGAATTTAATCGTTTTATGCTAAAAGGAAGATCAAGTTCGTTAATGGCTGAAATCGGACCAGTGGGTGGGTGGGATTTTTGAAAATTCAAAATATCTCCGTTATTATGCGTCGGATCGACAAATTGTATAGAATAAATCTTATTGCAAATTAAATTTACTATAAATATTGTTCTATACATTTATTCTGTATCTTGAATATTAACCGAGATATTTGCATTTGTATTCTGCGTGTGGTCACCAGTAGGCTATGTTCGGACTTTCCGCCGAGAGCTCTGGCGGCCGTTTCTATAACTATTCTTCCCTCGTGAATAGGTTTAGAGGTTAGGTTAACTGTTTTTTGGGGCTAGAAACTACTGGGTTATTACGCCCTAAATAATGTTTTAGGTTTAGAGGTTTCTTACTACTACAGTTGTTATTAGGCAGATTTCTCTATTGTAAAACTTCTCGTGGGAAATCTGCTTAGTTTACGCAGCCCCTGCGTGACGGACTTTTTTTTTTTATCGTTACCAAACTCCATATTTAATCGTTTTATGTAAAAAGAAAGATCTAGTTCGTTAATGGATGAAATCGGATCAGTGGAATGGGGGGGGGGGTTTAGAAAGGGGAATTTTGAAAATTCGAAATATCTCCAATACTATTGTACACAACATTTGAAACATTGTATGGAACCAATCTTATTGAAAATTAAATGATCTATAAATATTGGTCTATACATATATTCTGTATCATGAATATTAACCGAGATATTTGGTTTTTATAGTTTTCCGTTTCAGTGAACCCCCTCTCCTACTCAAGTTATATTAATAACCACTTCATTTCAAGATAAAATAAGGAATATTATTTTCATTGAACTTTTACTTTGTGAGATATATGTACATACGTTCTCTTGTCCCCCCCCTTCTTTTTTTTTCTTTGATTTTTAAAATTTGAGTGAATACAAATAGCAGCACTAGCTTTAGTAAATTGTTTTCACTAAAATTAATATGTTATATTCAGATATATTTCATTAATGTTTTTTCTTTCCTGTGTAGAATTCAGGTTGGCTGGCCTGTTTGTTTACAATTCGGGCGCTTTCCGTTGTAGATGTATTAATTTGTAACTGAACGATTTGTCATTACCGTTTGTATTTATTCACTTATTCGTGGTGTTACCGGTAGGTATATTCATCTATTGTCAAACTTCACGTGGGAAATATGCTTAGTTTACGCAGCCCCTGCGTGACGGACTTTTTTTAATGTGTGGTGAGTGCAGGACCTCGTATAAGGCCTAGTGATAAAAAAAAGCCAATGTCCTTCTCAAAATTTTAAAAATATCATAGTCGTTACATTTCGGTTCGTCAATCACATTCAAAACAATTTAATGAAAACATAAACCACCTTTCACCTGAAGTTGTAACAATAAATTCTCAATTTTCAAGTTACTACTTGGAATGAGTTGATCATTGTCACATTACATTTATTTGATTAACGCATATTTCGGGTTTTCCAAGTTAACTAGTATCTTTGTTAGAGAAATGTACAATAAATCCTGTATGATAATCTCATTTGATCAAAGCGTCCTCAAGTTACTAGCAAACGTTTAAACAAGAATTGTTTAACCAGACGAAGGTGTGCTAGATTTACTCGTTCGAGAACGTGACGTTAATAGGTGTCACAGACTTCAACGTGTTAGAATAAAATACCACTGTTATTTCTAGCGTTTATTTGGCATTGAATGACAGGCGCTAATTAATTCGGCATCAACCATGGGACCGGCGAAACTGCTTATACTCTGGCATACATATGTTTTAGCAATTAAACAATTCAGTTCTCTCCCCACTGATTTAAATGGCAGAGTACTAAATAGTACCTTGATATATTATGGTTATCTAAATAAAATTGGTACAAAAGTAAGAAATTACTTTAATGTTCAAAGCCCTTGTAATAAATTTCTAGTTGCACTGAGCTTAGAAGAAATGGCTTCCTTCCTATACACCCAATCTTCAAATTTGTTTTATTGATTTAGAAGATAGAATAAATAATAAAGAAAACTAATTAATTAATAATATGAAAAACACATTAACCTCATCTACCTGTGTATTGATGATATTTTAAGAGCCAGGAAGTTAAAACCAGTCTTTATTATGATAATTTATTTCAGTAATTATTATCGGCAGATTTCGCTGTCATCTTCTGAGTTTGAAGGCACTTAGCGTAGGGAAGACACGGTCAACTCTAACAACTGAGACAGAGGTACTATGAGTAATGAGATAGCTAAGAATCGTGATTTCGAACAGAGTGGGCACTACATTGGGTACTAACATCCGTATATTCACTCTTAAAATCTGATTTTCACTGGAAAGTATAATGGAATAAGAGGGTCACAATCAGAATAATGCAGTGGGTTCTGGATCAGACCATGCAAAAATAAAGGCATCTTCGGGAAAATCCTATTCACACGAATAGTCCGTCACGCAGGGGCTGCGTAAACTAAGCAGATTTCCCATGTGAAGTTTTACAATAGAGAAATCTGCCGAATAACAACTGTAGTAGTAAGAAACCTCTAAACCTAAAACATTATTTAGGGCGTAATAACCCAGTAGTTTCTAGCCCCAAAAAACAGTTAACCTAACCACTAAACCTATTCACGAGGGACGAATAGTTATGGAAACGGCCACCAGAGCTCTCGGCGGAAAGTCCGAACAGCCTACTGGTGACCACTCGCATATTACAAAAGCAAATATCTCGGTTAATATTCAAGATAGAGAATAAATGTATATAACAATATTTATAGTAAATTTAATTTGCAATAAGATTGGTTCTATACAATATTTCGATCCGATGCATAATAACGGAGATATTTCGAATTTTTGAAAATCCCCCTCTAAACCCCCCCCCTCCCACTGGTCCGATTTCAGCCGTTAACGAACTTGATCTTCCTTTTTACATAAAACGATTAAATACCGAGTTTGGTGACGATTAAACAAAAATTACGACCGCTAGAGTGTTAACAGACAAATATATATATATATATATATATATATATATATATATATATATATATATATATATATATATAGTTTTGAACGGACCTCATTTTCGTCATCTCCTGGGTAGGATCGATGGATATTTGAAGAAATTTTTCGAAAATCGCGTCATGAGTACGACCTCAATAGCTGATTTCCCTTAAGGGAAATCTGCGAATAAAAGTATGAGAAAATCCCACTACGGTTGCACTAATGATAAACATTAGGCAGTTTGTGTATGCAGACTACAGAGTCCGTTTCCATGAAAATCTGGTTTGTCAATTCACGGGACCAATTTGCCAGTTGTAGGATGTAGGTTGCTACCGTAAACCGGAGAAGGCATAACAATGGCTATATTTGTATATAAATAAAATAAAGTCATTGTGTTCAAAATGTTATAGTAAAATAACATATTTTAGCAGATTCCCCATTAAGGGAATTCAACTATTGGGGCTGTACTCATGACACGATTTCGAAAAATCTACTCAAATGTCAATCGATCCTACCTAGGACTTGACGAATATAAGGTCCGTTCGAAACCATATATATATATATATATATATATTTGCCATTATTGCTCTAGGGGTCACAATTCTTGTTTTAAAATGGTTACCAAAGTGCACCTGTAATCGATGCACCTGGAATGGAACGATATAAAAAACCAGTTGGGACCGCTGAAATCCGACCTCTAGGTTCGAGGGGGGAATTTAGAAAATTCAAAATACCTCAGTTATTATGCGTCGGATCGAAAACATGTATATATACATATATGTAGTTTAAATGAACGGACCTCATTTGCTAGTCTGTATCTTCTGGGTAAGTAAATGGACATTTGAAGAAATTTCCATATTCGAAAATTCGCGTCATGAGTACGACCAACAGTAGCTGATTTCCTCCCTTAGGGAAATCAGCTAATAATATCATGAATTTACTTAACACAATGGAGATGAACGTATGGTTTTCTTTCTGCTTTTACTTTATGTGATACATGCAAATACGTTATCACGTCATGAATTGAGATTTTTCGTCCTTTCCTCGGAAATGTCCATTTGATCTATACCATACTAGGATATTTAACTGATTCAATTAAAAAGTCCGTCACGCAGGGGCTGCGTAAACTAAGCAGATTCCCCACGTGAAGTTGTACAATAGAGAAATCTCCATACGAGAGCCGAACAGTTACGGCAAAGGGTCGAACTAGCTTTTGGGGGGAAACTCAGTTGTCCGATATCGGCCCAAATTTAATAACAATGCAAATATCCCGGTTAGTTTTTAAGATTTTGAATAAATGTATATACCAATAGTGCGTAAATTTAATTGACTTTAAAATTGGTTCTATACAATGTTTTGATCCGACGTAACGTAATATATATCTGCCGAATTTTCTTGCTCAGGGGTCAGCCATTAACGAACTTGATCTGTCTTTTTACATGAAATGTTACCAAAGTGAATTTATTCGTTTACGATAAAACAATAATTGGGACGGCTAGAGCGTTAACAGACAAATATATAAAGATATATATATATATATATATATATATATATATATATATATATATATATATATAATTTTGAGTAGACCTCATTTTCGCCATCTCCTGGGTAGGATCGATGGACATTTGAAGAAAATTTTCGGGTCATGAGTACAACCTCAATAGCTGATTTCCCTTGAGGGAAATCAGCTAAAACTAAAAATCTCATTTGTTATTGTTTGAAATCGGCCCTGAAATAGTTGGTGGTTTAAGGGAGGAGGATTTCGAAAATCCAATAACACCATATTATGATTCGAAAACAATTATATAATTATTATTATTATTATAATTTATTAACGACCACTTTTTATGCAACTTAGGCGAATCGTATGTAACCAAACATGGTTTGAACTATTGATATTCTACAAATGTTATGCTATGCATTTTTTTCGTAACTCAAGTATTAAATGAGCTATTCCTACCTCCTTGTTTTCTGGCTACATTAAACCCCCTCCTCTCTTCTACTCTTGGGTATTTTTAAAATAAATAGTGGATGTGTGGAAGGATTATAACACAAATGTGTTGTACTAGCACGGGGAAAATTTGCTCAGATTACGCAGGCCCTGCGTGGTGACTGGTAGACTTTTTGGGTACTAAGGGAAGTAACAACCACAACATTATTTAGCCTCTCCGAATAAAAAACTAAACATCTATTTACTTCCCAATCTCTATTATTATTTTATTATCCAGAATATTATTTGATGTTAATTAAGTTTAACTTGGATGGGTATGTTGCAGACTATGTATATACACATTTGTGATAGCAGCAGACAATCTAATAATAATTCCTCTTATGTTAAACCAACAGCAAAGCCCGTATTAAGCAATCGAATAGACAATCTACAATTCAAATTGCCAGTAAGCATATTACGCGAATATGACATCAATAACAATCAAATACAGGATCACAGTCTCGCCCTACTTCGAAAAGCAACTAATATTATTACCAATGTTGCATATAATAAATGCCCCAATTAGTCATGGTAGCATAAAATGGACATAAATACATAAATGAATATAGTAAACGTTAACCAAATTAATATATAGTAAATTTAACGTAATAAAGTTACTCAAATTTAAAAAAAAAAATGGGCCCCATGAGTGAATTCTATAATTTGATACACTAGGGTAACGTTCAGGATCGCGTCATGAGTACGACCTCAATATCTGATTTCCACCAAGGAAAATCTGCTAAAAGACCTTATTTTCGCCGTCACCGTTTTAGGATGAATGGAGATTTGATGAAATTTCGAGAAAATCGCATCATAAGTATTACACATAATATGTCATTTTATCAGATTTTCTTCAATGAAAGATCAAGTTTGTTAATGGTAGAAATCTTAACAGTGGGAGAAAGGGTTTAAAGTAGGAGAAATTCGTATATTTGAAATATCTCCATTACTGTAAGCCGGATAGAAAAATTGTACATAAACAATCTTATTGCAAATTACATTTACTATAAATATTGTTATATATATTTATTCTCTATCTTGAATAATAACCAGAGGGCTCAGTTAGCCATGCGAGTTTAAAGCGTAGACCTTTATCTCACATGGTAAACCTAAGAGTGGCGAGTTCGATTCTTGCCTGGGCTAAAGGAAATATTTAGTGACAAAATTCATAATATAAACCACGTCCTAAAATCCCACCCTGGCTAGAAAAGGTGGTAACCTGTAGATAACCCGTCCCGATTAGCCTAAGATTGCAAAAGTGGGACGTTAAAAAAATAATAATTAATAATAACCGAGATATTTGCATTTTTTATTAAATCTGGGTGGCTAAAACCGGACGAGAATGACTTTCCCCGCCAAAAGGGTAGTTCGAGCCGTTTCCTTGAACTGATCGGATATCGTGAAACTTCCTCTATTGTAAAACTTCACCTGGGAAATTCTGCTTAGTTTTACGCAGCCCATGCGTGACGGACTTTTTTAAATTATCATGTAAGCAAGTTGTCCTGTTACCGCTCTAGCGTCATAAATTTTGCTTGATCGTTACGAAACGTAACATTTAAGCATTTGATATAAAGTGATTCCCAAACTTTTATTATAAATAAAATAAGATGGTAAAGAATATTATTAATTCTATTTATATTAAACTGTAGAGTTTCTCATAAATTAGATTAGTTGCATAGTTCAGCTCTATTTTAAACTATCTAAATATATAGTACCTAAGAACAATATTTATTCACCTTATATAATTAGAGGTAAGAATTTCAGAAATTTCTCCAAATTTATATTCATCTTTTAAGTTTAATAAAGGAGCTCAGTCTTCTACTTCTATAACATTTTAATTTGATTAAACCTTATTATTATAGCGGTATTTCAACTTAACAACTATGAAGCAACTATTCAGCCAACTTCAAAGAAGAGAGTTTGCATAGATTTCCAATTTATTTATCTATCCTTATCCATCTATCACTCTCTCACTACTGAGAAAATGAGCAGTGAGGTCAAGCCAAGCTCAATAAAATTTTGAACTTATTATATTAGCGGTATTTCAACTTAAGAACTAATGAAGCAACTATTCAGCCAACTTAAAAAAAGAGAGTTTGCATATATTTCCAATTTATCTATCTATTAATTCAAATAAAGGGTTAGAACCGCCAATATAAATGATACTATTGTCATACCTCTCGGTGGAGACCGTCGTCACTGGCTGGTGGTTGAGTACCACTGGCAAGCGCAATACAATTTACTTGAGCATCAACATCCCTCGTTTGACAGATCTTAGTGGTGAGTAAACAGATCTGGACTAAACGTCTAATACGGTGAACAGAGCATAAAACCCACTGACTGACGGACAACCAACTCAGTACAACAGGCTTGAAGATGATGCCATCGCATCGAAAGCCCTTGCCAGCGGTACTCAACCATCAGCCAGTGACGACGGTCTCCACCGAGAGGTATGACAATAGTTATATACTTATATATATATATATATATATATATATATATATATATATATATATATATATATATATATAAAATCGAAAAGCGTTTTCAAGAACCACTTCCAAAGTTCATCCTCATGGCAGAATTTTTCTTGAGGAAAAACTGACAAAATGGAATCCATATTTATTTATAGCTGTGCTACACCGTTGTCGGCTCTTTACAGCCTATAGTTTCTCTTTACAGTTTCGGACAAGTCGAAACATAAGTAAGGGACAATGAAAAATAGCCTGAAAAAGATTTGTTTGGAATCGCTGAATCGCTTAAATTGCGACACACCTAAATAAATAATTTATTTTTGAACAAAGAGTATTTTTGAAATGATTTGATACATTCCGGCAGAGCGCTAAAGAGCTAAAGTGTCAGACTCCCTCAAGAGAAATGTGCTAAAAAGTATACAGTGTAATATTATTTTAGCCGCTCATCTTCAGATGACAAATGATAAATAAATAGTTGTCGCACCTAATCACTAATAGTTGCCACAAATCTAGATGATTGCACTAGTTCACTTCTGGATATTCTGCATGGAAAAATTATATAACGAGAATTCTCATTGGTCTGAAGTCATTTGATGGCTTATATCTGCTATGGCGGGGCTAATAGTGGTCCTAAAGCGAGACCCATTCAAAACAGGCAAGGACACTATTTTATCTCGACCGGCCGCCAGTTTGAATTCCTGCCAATTCTTCCGTTAAATACCACTAGCTTCCTCTGCTAGTGTATTATTGTTGGTGATAGCCTTGTCTTTAAGTTTGTTTATGTTATCTTAGGCAATGAAAGGCGAGATCTAAAATCCATTAAACAGTTATCGTTCTGGCTAATTGAGGCCAAATGTCAAATACATGTGATTATTTTGGGGGAAATAATTTTTTATATACACAGAGTGTCACAAACTTCTTATATTACAGAAGCAATATGAATTTCTCATTTCTTCTTGATGATTATATTTGTATAAGTGATTTTCAATTTAAACTATTGTAAAATAAACACTACCGCTTTTAACATCTTTAAATGAGACTTAAAAAAGATGACAATGTTGTTGTACTAGTAGGCTATGCCTGTATATTTCATCTGTGGATTGTTTTTGATTTCTGCGAAAAAGAAAAAGGTGTAAAACGGTGTCAAAACGTCATGCAGTAGTTTTCTGCAAGAGACTGTGCAACGAATAATGTATAAACAAAGAGAAAGGAAATCCTAACATATCCAGAAATGATATATTATTTATATTACAAAAATATAAATATTAATGCATATAAAGTGCAATACCTCCAGTTTTTTAGCAGATTTCTTTAATGAGTTGACAAAAAATGAGGGGTAGTTCAAAATTATATATATATATATATATATATATATATATATATATATATATATATATATATATATATATATGTTGACGGCCGGCCTGTCTCTCGCAATAGAGAGGTTGAGTACCAGGCACGTCTAGAAATAAAATAGCTGGTCGCAGCAGAGAAAGGGGGAAACCTCTAAGAAAATAACTAAAATGTAGGGCATTAATAATTTAATGATTAAAATAATAATCCTCTTCTCATGTGAGATAGACAAATAACATAACAAAAAATTAAACCCTTTGAAATTAATGATGATAAAACTTAATATTATATTATACACTAATTGGCCAACTAATGAGCTCTTAACAAATAATAATAATATCTTATCTGAAGACAGAGAGAGAGAGGATGCGGCAGCTGGGCCTAGGAGAAGTGATGAGAGGATGCGGCAGCTGGGCCGATGAGAAGTGATGAGGCCGTGGTGGGAAAGTTCTAGGCTGCATCCGAGCGGTGTTTATAGGATGCGGCAGCTGGGCGATCCGATGAGAGGTGATGAGATGATGAGGCCGCTGGGCCGATGGGAAGTGATGAGAAGTCTACGGCTGCACCCGATGCGGGTGATGAGATGATGGGGCAGCTTGGGCCGTCGAATGAGACGCCGATATTATGAGGAGGTGATGAGGCAGCCCGTGGTGGGGGAATTGAGTCGTGGTGAGAAGATCTAGCAGCTGTGCCTGCAGCGAGCGGTGATGAGATGATGCGGCAGCTGGGCCGAATTGGAGTGATGAGGTGATGAGGCCGCTGGTGGAAAAGTCTGAGAGGACTGCACCGCGAGCGGTTGTTATATGGGCCGAGTGGGCCGTAATGAGGAGGTGATGAGGCACCGTGGGTTGAGGAGAAGTTCTAGGCTGCACCGAGCGGTGATATGGCAGCTGGGCCGATGAGAGGTGATGAGGCCGTGGTGGAAGTCTAGGCTGCACCGAGCGGTGATATGGCAGCTGGGCCGATGAGAGGTGATGAGGCCGTGGTGGAAGTCTAGGCTGCACCGAGCGGTGATATGGCAGCTGGGCCGATGAGAGGTGATGAGGCCCAGTCGCGTGGTGGGAAATGATCTAGCTTGCACCGAGCGGTTGATATGGCAGACAGCTGCGGCCGATGAGAGGTGATGAATTATGAGGCCGTGGTGGGAAGGTCTGCGTGGTGGAAGTCTAGGCTGCACCGAGCGGTGATATGGCAGCTGGGCCGATGAGAGGTGATGAGGCCGTGGTGGAAGTCTAGGCTGCACCGAGCGGTGATATGGCAGCTGGGCCGATGAGAACTGTATGAGTAGATGTAGCCTTGGTGAAGGTCTATGCAGAACAGATAGCTTGGTTACAGCTTGAAAACTCGGCGATAAGAATGTTTTGGGGATTAGCCTGGCGCCTGGCTCTATCTCTCTCTCTCTCCCTCCCTCTCTCTCTCTCTCTCGCCCGGGTAGCCTCTGTCTGGTGCTGCCCTCGCGTGGCAGCTACCCGTACTAAATCTATTAATGTTGCATTACTTAATGCTAGGTTTATAATATAGAAGAGCATTATTTACTCTAAACTTAAAATTAAAGAGGGGACACAAAAACAAAATATGTCGACCTCGACAATATATATATATTTGTCTGTTAACGCTCTAGTAATAATATTTTGTTTGATCTTTACCAAACTGAATATTTAAACGTTTTGTATAAGAATAAAGATCAAGTTCGTTAACGGCTGAAATCGGACAGGGGGGGGTGGGGTTTAAAAGAAGAGAAATTTCGGAAATTCGAATTACCTACGTTATAATATGTCAGTTCAAAAAAATCTATAAGTCAAATCTTATTGGAAATAAAGATGTTCTGTAAATATTGTTATATTCATTTTTTCAATATGTCGATTATTAACCAAGATATTTGCATTGTTTAGTTCTCGGCCTTCAGTAAGCCTCCCATCCTACTCAAGTCATGTTAAAAATAAGCTGTATATTATGAAGCACTATATTTGAAGCTTAAATACTAAACTTTGTTCTCATTGTACTTTTACTTTTTAAGATTAAATGCACATATGTGGCGCACGTGGGAAATCTGCTTAGTTAACGCAGCCCCTGCGTGACGGATTTTCCTTTCGACATTGAAAAGCTGCAAGAGTTTAAAAAAAATAAAATAATCCTCCCACTTATCCGTTGCGTCATATCTATCTCCAATTTAGGTAGATAGAAGCCCCAAAATATAGATAACTGATAAAACATACTTCTTTTAATAAATACATTATTATTATTATTTATTAACGTCTATCTTTTGCAACTTAGGCTAATCGGGACGGGTTATCTACAGATTACCACCCTTTTCTAGCCAGGGTGGGATTTTAAGACGTTATTTAATGAATTTCGTCACTAAATAATTTCCTTTGCCCAGGCAAGAATCGAACTCGCCACTCTAGGTTTACCATGTGAGATAATGGATGTTTTGTCATTTGTCAGTTGTATATATATTATATAAATATAAATATATATATATTATAAATATCGACACTTATATATATATATATATTTTGTTTACGATACTTAAAAATATTTATATATATATTAAAAAATTTAATTAACAAAAAAAAAAAACATTAAAAGTTAAACTAAGCAGATTAAGTTTTAAGACAAATTATTCAAAAATAATACAAAAGAAAAAAAATAATAAAGATACAGAATAAATCTATAGAAAAATATTTAAAAAAACTTTAATCTTCCAAAAGATTGATTACATACAATTTTTATTTCGAGTGTATTAATATAAATTAGAAAAATGCTTGGTTAATAATAAAGATGTTGAAGGGCATTGTAGTTTCGAAAAACTAGATCAGTTTCTATAACAGATACTTCAAATCTTTACTACATTCCTGGTGAAGGGATTATATCTGTTAACGGACCTTAACTCTATTACTTCTTATAATAACTTTTATACCCACATAAAGAAAACTTACTGTTAGTTTTTTAATCTAACCAAAAATACGAATTTTTTTTGCGGTTGAGTGTATATATATATATATATATATATATATATATATATATATATATATATATATATATATTCACTCAATAGCCAATTTCCCTTTAGCGGACTAAGCTAAAACGAACCATCAACCAACGTGCGAATATGAGATGCAACCTCCCTGGTGCGAGGAGCATTCCCCGGATTGGTAATTTATACCTATATATAATCTTCGGACAATCTTGATAATAATAATTTTCTAAATTGTAAAATATCCAAAATGTATGAGGTATACTTAAAATTATAAAAATAATTGCAAATATTATTTTTTTTAATGTGAAATAAAGAGGCCCCATATCAAAACTAGGGCAACCTCATTATTACTAAACAACACTACTAAAGTTTTAAAAAGTACTATTGGCTTCCGGAAAATTATTAATTCCCTTCTATCTATACTGTGAGGAAAGTTCCGTCCAAAGCTCGCCGATATGGGAAATATTTTGGGAAGCTTTACCCCACCAAGTAAGTCTGGTCTGGACAACTTAGAACCTTCATTCAGTCATTTCTACAAGATCCTGCAGATGTGTAAAGACTGCCATGACATCAAGTATTCTAAAAAAATTTTGGACACATTGCACTTTGGTGGATTGAGTCTTGGAAGTTTATTGCTGTTTGTGAAGCCAAAGGCTAAGCTTCGCGGTTTACGCATACATTATTTACCCGAACAGAAAGGTTCCTAGATTTGCTGTGTTACGTGGGTAGAGAATCACATAATGTGTTTTCCAATATGGATTCTTCATGCTGAAACTAGTAAACTACTACACACTTATGTACTTAGGGGGAATGTACTCGATAATGGAGAGAGAATACAACCTACGACCACATATGTACAAAGCCATATGTAGGCAAATTCCAACACAGAATTACTGTATCCAATACCAGGTACGAGTATGTAACTACAAATTTAACGTACCTACTGTATTGCACAATTGACGCTGAATCAGTAAGGAACATGAAAAGATAATTTGATGATTGTGTGATTGTCTTGTTTCTGCTAAATGTCCGTGTAGTTAAATTGCATTCAGTTAATTAACTGGAGCTGTGGGTTCATACTAGCGTTAAGACCTGCCCTTTTATGCACTTGAGAGTTGAGGTGTAACTTTTCAGTATTGGTATCTTATGCACTCATGAACACGCTGAATAAAATCCTTAGGCTCTAATTCTAGTCGTTAATGAATATCAGTAGCAGTATTGACATATCCAATAAATAGCGTTTCAAAATATGAAAATCAAATACTTGGCACAATTTAAATTTATCTCGTAAAAAAAAAAAAGAAAAAAGTTCATGTTTTTCAAGCATATGCAAATGTGCCAGCAATACTTCTCCTGCAGCCATAAAACACTTTAATAACACAATTTAACAGAATTAATAACAGCAGCTTTGAAACAAGATCCCAATAAGCTACTGTAGGATAAAAGAGGGATTTAGTTAATAAATGAAACACGAAATGTTTTAATATTTTTCTTGTTTCTACTTTTTAGTGACTGTTAAATTTGGCATTATTCCTTTTTATATTACATTAGCCAATTAACTATTATTACGTGTACACCTGGATAAAGTATATCTTATTTTTAGGTACTTCTATTTTATTATTATACTAGCTAAGGTACCCGGCTTCGCCCGGGAATTCATTTTAGGCTGAATAAAGATGGTATTTTTTTTGGCAAGGCTTTACTTTTCACAATATTTTGACATTTCCCCGTCACAGTTATGGATTATACCTGTCGTTGCTGTGGATTTGTTAATAAGAAAATTATTTATTATTTAAGACTTCACTCTTCTAATATTATTATATTTCCCGTCTCCTGTGCATGTAGGTTTTTTTTATAACGTAGTGCACAGTATAATTTATAGTCGTAGTAAGTATTCTGTCTTCCAAACCATGGATGAATTAAGTTCCTTTCCCTTGATGCGGTACAAAGCTTAATGGTGACAGCTGTTTTAGATACATACTGAAAAACAAATAGAAAATGAAATATCGCAAATTTTTGTTTCAGACCTCCCTTAAAACCCCCACTCCCGTTTGAACCTATAAATTTTAATATAGCTTATAATCAAGAAAGAATTAAGGCTAATTCACATACCGAGTTTTGTTAAATTTGGTTCAACTGTTAGTGCCCAATAAAATAGTTGGCTCCCACTTTAATTTTTAGTGTATATCTCGTTTATAATTTGTTATACGACAAAAGTGCGCATAACAAACGTTACTTTAAATAGCAAACTAAACAACTTTTATTATGTGCATATTTGCCTAAAAATCAATGCGAAAAGAAATATCGCTATTTTTAATTTCAGGTCTCTCTTATAACCCCCACTCCTGTTTGTCTTAGAGAATATTAATATAGCCTAAAGTCTAAGTTGAGCTAGTAGTAATATACATACCAAGTTTCATAAAATTCGGTTCAGCCGTTTATGCGTGAAAAGGTAACAAACAAACATACACGAAAGAAACTAAATGCAGTTATGGTGTCTATGACATGTGAAACGAAAAGTTATCGTGAAATTTCGAGAAAAAAATCAATGTACAGACAGAGGTTACAATTATATATATATATATATATATATATATATATATATATATATATATATATATATATATATAGATTATACTCTTTTTCGTAATGATTACCGGCAACACGTCAGCTGCGAACAGGTGCCGCCTAATGCCTATTGTTATCCAGATTTTCAGGATCTCAGGGCTCTCTAACATCTCTGTTTTATGTGGAATTCATTCTAATGCAGTCACTGGTGGATTGTCACTTGCAGACGTCAACGGGAAACCACATGTGGGCATGTCCTTGTCCCTCCTCTGCTCACAAAAAGAACATACCAGGTGAAGATCATAAATCCTAATCATTGTAAATTCATCACCTACTTTAAACTGAACGTGCACACTCCACGTGGTTGGTTTGAGTGTATACGTTCCATTATTTGTAGTTCAATTAACGATTCATTAATTATTCAATATCCACCTCCCAGTAACATTGCAATCACAATAACATCACAATTATACAACTACAAATCTGTAACGGGTTACAAAGGGTTCAATTTTTAGCAAATTTCCGTGAAAGGAAATCAGCTATTTATGACACAATTTTCGAAACATTTCTTCAAATGTACATCGAAACTTTGATATCACCGTTATTGCAATCACAATTTTGGTCTTATCGTTACCAAATTCGATATATTAGCATTTTATGTAAAACTAAAGATAGAATTCGTAAATGGCTGAAACCAAACGTGGGGAGCGGTGGTTTAGAAGTGGAAGTTTTGTAACTTTGAAATTTTTCCGTTATTACACGTCTGATCGAAAATGTGCGTGGAACTGATATTATTTTTAATTTAATTGTCTATAAATGTTATATACTTATTTCCTCTTCGTGAATATCAACCAAAATATTGGCATTTTTTTACTTTAAACCCCCACTCTTACTCATGTAATATTAAGAATTAGCTGTTATTACACGAACCACTTTATTCAAAGTTCAAATAACAAATATTGCTTTTATTGAATTTTTTTGAGTGTGATGGCGTCCTTTTTTATATATATACATTTTACCATCCTCAATATTTAACATTTTTATTCAACACTAAAGATCTTTTTAGTTAATAGCTGAAATCGGATCTGGAATAGAGGGGAGAGGTTTAGAAGAGGGCGGGAATTGGAAAATTCAAAATATCTCTGTTGCTATGAGTCTGATCGAAAAATGATATAAAACAAATTTTATTTAACTTTTAATGATCTACTATTGTTGTTCAATAAGTTTTTTCTAAACTTAAATATTAAGCAAGTCATTAGTCTTTCTTGTTTTCAGCTTCTTCTCATCGACTTTGGACTTAGAATTAGGGCATATATGGAACGATAGTGGAGGATGACATTAGTAGTGTGTCATACCAGTTCGTGGGGAAATACGCTAAGTGCCATGCGGATGTACCAAATACATCTTACTATATACGTTGCCACTATGTTCCACATATGCACAAATCCCTAGTAGACGTTTATTGGCACAGAAAACTAGGCACTAAAAACTATTTTCATGGAAATGTGACTTCTGGCAAATGGCTTAAACGGAAAACGGCCTAAAAAGAGACAGAGTGAGGTGGTAGAGAAAGGAAAGGATATGTCGGTAGCAGGCAAGGCCCCCCCAAGATTCAAATTGGCTCGGGTTCAAATAGGTCCTTGATACTAGATCCAACGAGATCAAATACCCAAAGCCTATCAGAACGGCAAGGCTTTGAACATCTCGATTGGTTCGTCCATTAAACCTAAACCTGATAGATGCCTATAGTCCTATTTAATCTAGCACACTAGCGCGTTTGTTACCTTCGATTTATACATTACTGCAAATACAATTTCCTTCTAGAGTATAAAAAACTTTTTTTTTTATGTATTAGGGGAAACATAATTTCAAGCGATTTAACTTAAAGTATTAATAACCTACGGAATAACTAGTGGTTTCAACTTATCAACGGTAAAATAAAATGTATTTTGTTTTTCTATAAATGATAACATAATAGGAAAACTTATTCACTAAAGGACATTCTTTACCAAGGAAATAAAAAAAAATAACATATTATGAACACACACATCTCTTCTTTACACACTTATTAAATAAAAATAACGAATTGTCTCACTGGACTTCATATATTGTTACGTTTTTATTACCAAAACCAGTAATAAACGTTGGTAATAAGAGTTCTTTTGGATTGCAAAATTAAATACTCACAAGTTATACAGTTTTTATCACTGCACAATTTATTTCACAATGCACAATACACTTGCTAATTATTCTTAATTACTACTCACAGTATACACTGATAACGACACTGTTCTTGTTATTACACAGTCCAATAATTCACTCACGGTCACTGATGTACACCAAAAGACGGCACTGCACTGTCCTTTACTTCGCGGCACTGCACTGTCTTAAACACGGCACAACACTGTTCTCCTTATAAAAACACTTAACCGCACTGCACTAAGTCGCATTGTAGTACCGAACGCATATAGGAGCACTTGAGAAGAAAACTGAGTCGCTCGCGGCTGGCCGGTTCTTTATATAGGTCGTCGGCATACGTCAAAGGGGAATTGGCTTCGACGTCTGGACTGGATGGGTCTAGTAGGAGCTCAACCCTCTGTCGGCTTCTTTGATCTTCCTTGCACTTTCCAAATAAACAACTCTCTCTCTGAAGGATTATTCATGTGTTTATATATATATAAGTGCTTTAGTGTAGTAAAATGAATATTAATTCAAAGAAAAAAGTTTGCTGTTGTAGTGGTATTAAAAAGTAGAGTAACAATATTTAACTCTTTCATTAAAAATATTGGAGATGGGGAAACGGAAGACTTCATGATGGCGATAGGAAACAGATTAACTGTAAGTTATGAGTTTTGGGGAAATTATGAGGCTAATAGAAGGCGACTCGAGGTGCCAGAAGAAGAAGGGGAGGGGGAGACTCAGTGGGGGCAAATGAAAATATGAAGTGGCCGTAAAAACGTAATTGTAATTAATAGTTAAGATGGCCTCAGGGAAATATCTCGGGAAGCAATTAGGGTCGGAATTAAGTTTGTAGAAGGGGGGGAAGGGTTATATTTAACAGTTTGAGAAGAAGTAGGGGGGAGGGGGGAGTCCACGGCTAGCTGCTTCTACAGTCCTTCTTTCCCCATTCTTAAAACTCAAGAATAGTTATTTCATTCAGTCAGGCTGAAAGAATTACACGCCAGTTATTCCCATTAATACAGCGCATATAAATATAAATATATATATATATATATATATATGTGTGTTGTGTGTGTGTGTGTGTGTGTGTGTGTGTGATACATTTTATTACAAAACCGGGACTAACACGTTTTGTTAATAAGAGTTCGTGTTGGATTGCAGTATGAATGAACTGAAATGTCAGAATGGGTCCAAGGTTCAGATGCTGCTATGTCTTGCTGAAACCACGCCGTTTTAAAAAAAAATAGGAAATTTAGAAAAAGGTTCTACGGTTGAAGAAGCATGATTAGATGATATTGTTACGTTTGTTACAAAATTACAACGTTGTTTATTAGAGTTTTTTTTGGATTGCAAAATTAAACACACAAGCTTTAGAGATTTTATCACTGCACAATTTATTTAACAATGCACAACACTCTTGGTTAGTTATTCTTCTACTCACAGTATGCACTGATAGCTTCACTGTTCTTCTTATTGCACAATCCAATAATTCACTCAAGATCGCTGAAGTTCACAAAAACACGGCACTGTACTGATCTTCACAAAGATAACGGCACTGCACTGTCCCTTTACACTGTTCTTTACATAAAAAAGGCACGACATATTTCTTCACATAAAACACTTTACCGCACAGCTACTAAAACGCACTGTTCACTAATGATGCACTGAAAGCACTGTTGATCACTTGAAGAGAGCTGAGAACAAAAACTAACTCTCGGGACGCGCTGAGCTGCTTTTATAGACGTGCGGAGACATCAAGGGAGAACGCCCAGAATGGGCTAGATGCTTAGTCTAGAAATTTCCTACGCCTTTCATCGGTCGGCTCCTTTCATCTTCTTCGTGTTTCTAAAATATGTGATTAATTCTTTTTAATTTTACATGTACGTAGTTTTCGTATCACTCTTTGAGTACGCAAGATGTAGAATCCGAAATAACTCCTGCTGACGTTGTGTTGGCTAATAAAAATAACGTTGACAAATTTGAGCTAGGCTTGGTGGGTACCTAACCAGATAACCTATGCGAAGGCTTTGGGGAGGTTGAGAAAACTGGTTTGGAGGTTACTAGATAGACTAAAATGGCTACAGGGAGCTAAGGTTGACGAAATAAAAGATATCTTCAAAATAATTTATTTCCATGTGGTTTTAGTTTTATAACTTATAGGTTTTCCATTCATCGCTTGGTTATTGTCATTTATCTACGTTGGGTTTCTGTAGGGCAACTAAATATCTCCGTTATTATGCGTCGGATCGAAAAATTGTATAAAATAAATCTTATTGCAAATTGAATTTAATTTACTATAGATATTGTTCTATACATTTATTCTGTATCTTGAATATTAACCGAGATATTTGCATTTGTATTCTGCGTGTGGTCGCCAGTAGGTCATGTTCGGACTTTCCGCCGAGAGCTCTGGCGGCCGTTTCCATAACTATTCGTCCCTCGTGAATAGGTTTAGAGGTTAGGTTAACTGTTTTATGGGGCTAGAAACTACTGGGTTATTACGCCCTAAATAATGTTTTAGGTGAGGTTTCTTACTACTACAGTTGTTATTAGGCAGATTTCTCCATTGTAAAACTTCACGTGGGAAATCTGCTTAGTTTACGCAGCGCCTACGTGACGGACTTTTTTCCTTCCCAATTGGTCACCACAATAAGCTGAGATGTGAATACAAAACAGACTTGCTTCATTTAACGGCTGGAAGTATTTTAGTCTTGTTTGTAATAAGATAATGCATTAGGGGAAGGGCTTAATCAATTCGGGCATAAGGTTCGAATAAAGTCGTTTATTATTATTCCAGAGTATTATTTATGTGACGTGAGTGGGAGTGGGGGTGTGCTGAACGCTGAAAACCAAACAAATGCTAATATCTTGGTTAATATTCAAGATAGAATCTAAATGTATATGACAATATTTATAAAACATTTAATTTTTAATAACATAGGTTTTTTACAACTTTTCAATCCGATGTATAATAGCGGAGATATTTTCGAAGTTTTGAAATTCCTCCTCTACCCCCCCCCCGCCTACCACTGGTTTGATTTCAGCCATTAACGAACTTCATCTTTAGTTTTGAAGGAAACGCATATATATATATATATATATATATATATATATATATATATATATATATATATATATATATATATATATATATATATATATATATATATATATATATATATATCAAGTTGGCCTCATTTCGTCAGCTACTTGGTAGGATCGATGGACATTTGAAGAAAATTGTCAAAAATAGCGACATGAATACAACCCCAATAACTTACCCCCTTATTTCCCTTAAGGCAAATTTTCTAAAAACTAAAAAAAAAAAGTCTTCAAGCTTAACTAAGGAACAAATAAATGGCCCATTTTCAGAACGTCTATCATCAAAATTTTGGTCATTCCTAGTTTCTAGTTCAATATGTATTCTTAGGCAAAGATCACCAGTTTCTCATCTCTCATTAATTTAGGTTCCTCGGAAAGGCATTTCATTTTAGGTATAATTGGCAAAACCTAGAGTGGTGAGTTCGATTCTCGCCTGGGCAAAGGAAATTTTTTAGTGACGAAATTCATTAAATAACATCCTAAAATCCCACCCTGCTAGAAAAGGGTGGTAACCTGTAGATAACCCGCCCCAATTAGCCTAAGTTGCAAAAAGTTGACGTAAATAAATAATAATAATAATAATTAGCAAAACCTCTTTTATATATCAATAAAATACACATATGTCTGTGCATATGTTATTTTGTTAAATGATGATAGCTGTTATTCTATTTTAGCAGATTTCCCTTAAGGGAAATCAGCTATTGAGGTTGTACTCTACTCATGACGGAATTTTCGAAATTTTTCTTCAATTGTCCATCGATCCTACCTAATAGATGACGAAAATGAGGTTCGTTCAAAACTGTATATATATATATATATATATATATATATATATATATATATATATATATATATATATATATTTGTCTGTTACCGCTCTAGGCGTCGCAATTTTTGTTTGATTGTTACCAAACTCGAAATTTAGTAGTTTTATGTAAAAAGAATGATCAAGTTCGATAACGGCTGAAAACGTACAAGAGGGAGGGGGGGGTTTAGAGGGGAGGATTTTCGAAAATTCGAAATATCTCCGTTACTATTCGTCGGATCGAAGAATTGTACAAAATCAATCTTATTACAAATTAAATTTTGTATAAATATTGTTATATACATTTATTCTCTATCTTGAATATTAACCGAGACATTTTCATTTTTATTAAATCTGGTCGGCTGATGGACGAAGTGTCTTTCCCGTCAAAAGCTAGGTCGGCCGTTTCCTTAACTGTTCGGCTCTTGTGAAATTTTTCTATTGTAAAACTTCACATGGGAAATCTGCTTAGTTTACGCAGCCCCTGCGTGACGGACTCTTAAATTCTATGTCTAAGTTGGCTAACCACAAAAAATACTTTATACTACTGAATTTCACCATAACTAGTTAAATTTAAAAAGGAAAGTTCTAACACCTTGTTGGTTTATCATAAAGTGATCTGGAAATTCTGGTTTATTACATGTTTTGATCTGATTCATTAGAATGGAGAAATTTACAATTTTGTACATTGGGTTAGTCGAATATGGTTAGTGAACAACATATATTATACTATTCCTCAAATAGTTGTAATACATTGATTCATTAACAAATTAAAATTTGGCTGCGCTATAAAGTTATTAGCAAAATTATTTCATAATATTAAAATACTTAATTTGGCCAGTGCACTAGAAAAATGTCCTATTGTACACAGGTTTTATATTTACAATGTATTATTTCTCATTAAATACTCCATCAAACAAATTTCAGACTAAAGGTAATTACTATTAATATTTCTTCGTTCATAGTATTGTAGGACTTCCTGCTATCAGTTTTTGTATTAACATTCTAAGAAGCAAATTTCAATGTAAAGGAAGACCATTTAGATCAAGTAATAAGAATTCCGCGTTCCTTTTCATTACTTATGTGTCTTTTTCTTGTTTTACTCTACCTTTCTAACTTAGCTCGTTTACTTTATTTTAGTTTGAAGGAATCCATTTGTATAAAAAGACATAAAGGGTAAAGGAGATGAAGGGGGGAGTCTTGTCCAGGAATTTAATAAGTGAAGTTTGTGGAACTTTTAACATGGCCCGTAAGTACGATAGTAAAAATTCAGGTTAAAGAGTAAAAATAGGGAATGACTTCAGCTCACGCAGATCCCGGAGAACTTTATGGCCGAATTGATTAAGCCCTTCCCCTAATGCATTATCTTATTACAAACAAGACTAAAATACTTCCAGCCGTTAAATGAAGCAAGTCTGTTTTGTATTCACATCTCAGCTTATTGTGGTGACCAATTGGGAAGGAAAAAAGTCCGTCACGCAGGGGCTGCGTAAACTAAGCAGATTTCCCACGTGAAGTTTTACAATAGAGAAATCTGCCTAATAACAACTGTAGTAGTAAGAAACCTCTAAACCTAAAATATAATTTGGGGCGTAATAATCCAGTAGTTTCTAGCCCCAAAAAAACAGTTAACCTAACCTCTAAACCTATTCACGAGGGACGAATAGTTATGGAAACGGCCGCCAGAGCTCTTGGCGGAAAGTCCGAACATAGCCTACTGGCGACCACACGCAGAATACAAATGCAAATATCTCGGTTAATATTCAAGATACAGAATAAATGTATAGAACAATATCTATAGTAAATTAAATTCAATTTGCAATAAGATTTATTTTATACAATTTTTCGATCCGACGCATAATAACGGAGATATTTTGAATTTTCAAAAATCCCCCCTCTAAACCCCCGCTCCCACTGGTCCGATTTCAGCCATTAACGAACTTGATCTTCATTTTTACATATATCGATTAAATTCCGAGTTTGGTAACGATCAAACAAAAATTGCGACCGCTAGAGCGTAAACAGACATATATATATATATATATATATATATATATATATATATATATATATATATAATTTGGAACGGACCTCATTTTTGTCATCTCCTGGGTAGGATCGATGGACATTTGAAGACATTTTTCGACACTCGCATCATGAGTACGACCTTAATAGCTGATTTCCCTTAGGGGAAATCTGCTAAAAACAACATTTTTTTACGATTAGAGAACATTTCAGAAAAAGAAAGAGTAAACTTTATTTAGCCTAGTTGCCCTACAGAAATCCAACACAGATATATGACAATAACCAAGCGATGAATGGAAAACCTATAAATTATAAAACTAAAACCACAACGAAATAAATTATTTAGAAGATACCTTTTATTGCATCAACCTTAGCTCCCTATAGCCATTTTAGTCTATTTAGTAACCTACAAACCAGGTTTTTCAACCTCCCCAAAGCCTTCGCATAGGTTATCCGGTTAGGTACACACCAAGCCTGGTTCAAATTTGTCAACGTTATTTTTATTAACCAACACAATGTCAGCAGGAGTTACTTCGGATTCTACATCTTACGTACTCAAAGAGTGATACGAAAACTACGTACATGTAAAATTAAACAGAGATAATCACTTATTTAAGAAATACGAAGAAGATGAAAGAAGCCGACCGTTGGAAGGACCGTTGGAAGTGTCTAGACTAAGGATTTAGCCCATTATGGGCGTTCTCCCTTGATGTCTCCGCTCGTCTATAAAAGCAGCTCAGCACGTCCCGAGAGTTAGTTTTTGTTCTCAGCTCTCTTCGAGTGATCAACAGTGCATTCAGTGCATCTTTAGTGAACAGTGCGTTTTAGTAGCAATGCGGTAAAGTGTTTTATGTGAAGAAATGTGTAAAGGGACAGTGCAGTACCGTTATCTTTGAGAAGATCAGTACAGTGCCGTGTTTTTGTGAACTTCAGCGATCTTGAGTGAATTATTGGATTGTGCAATAAGAAGAACAGTGAAGCTATCAATGCATACTGTGAGTAGAAGAATAATTAACCAAGAGTGTTGTGCATTGTTAAATAAATTGTGCAGTGATAAAATCTCTAAAGCTTGTGTGTTTAATTTTGCAATCCAAAAAAAACTCTAATAAACAACGTTGTAATTTTGTAACAAACGTAACAATATCATCTAATCATGCTTCTTCAACCTTAGAACCTTTTTCTAAATTTCCTATTTTTTTTTAAAACGGCGTGGTTTCCCCCCCCCCCTATTCTGACATTTCAGTTCATTCATACTACTGATAACTCTGTTTCCATGTTATCCTGGCAATTGCCATAAGCAGTAATGTAAACTCCAACTAATCAGCAGACCCCCCCCCCCCCATATTATAAATACATAGTCATATTCTGCAAACGAGGTTTTTACACACAGACAACACAAACGTTTTTACATACTCTCTATAACTGTTCAAGAAATAATCAAAATAGATCACATTTCTTAATGAACATATTTTATAAGGAGGTAATTGCCCAGGACCATATTATTTCACAAATATAATACACATCAATAGAACACATCAATTTATCAAAATTATAGATATTGATGTAACAAAATCATGAAAGTGATTATGAGGAAAGAGAATTGTAATTCAATATATTTTCCTTAAATAAACTCGCAAATTAAAGAAGAGAAAATCCTGAACATCAGTTGAGTGTCACCTTATTTATTTTGTTTCTTTCATTTTTATTTATAATTGTCTTTATTTAAATAATTATTTTATTTTTATTTTTTTATTATATTTGGTATATGGTAATAACTCGTTGAATATTATATATTTTAAAAATGTATTTAATCATAATTATACAAGTAATATGCCATGTGACAGTAGAACGTGTTCTCAAATAAATAACTTCTTATAGGGTTACTATGAGGTGAAGAAAAAGAACTTTAATCTGTCACAGCTTGCGGCTGTAATTGTAACTACAAATGGGCTAGTGTCTAAAATCAAATAGGCATCAAATATTCTAATAGGCAAATAGGATTAAAAATAAAAGAAGATTAGATAGGGTTAGCTCTCGATAAACCAAGAATTGAGGACAAATATTTCAATTATCTTTAGTATATCTCACCAATGACAAGCTCCTCTTCGCCTGGATTTCCACCTATGTGTGACCCCAGAATTCTGAAAATAAGCTTATCTACATAATCATAATAATAATCAGATGACATCATTGATATCGCTTCCCCAAATTATGAGGATACCCATAAGTCTTAGGCCGAGAAAATAAGAAATTACAAGGATATAGCTATCGAAATAAAAGCCCTTTACAAGCTTGATTTTGCCACTGTCACTGCAGTCGTGATAGCAACAAATGGCTTAATTTCGAAGACCACAATTAAGGCAACAAAATATCTCTGTTTAGCTTAGGCACTGCAAGAATTCATAAATTTTTAAATTCCAATTATAAAATAACCAAATATGAATATATATAGCGATTGGTTACCCCCCCCACTATAATTAAATCCAGTTAAACTTGGGAGTTAAAAAAAACGTAATAATAACAACCAACAATGATTATAACAAAAAGAAAAAACCTTGACTCTCAGAAGGATAACTAAAAAACACTTCTGGTATAGGTAAGTGGGCACCTGACAAAAACATTTTGACATTCAGAAATATCCATAGAAATCAAAGGCAAAATAATAGGTTTTGTGTTATTTGGAAAAACTTTGCTCTTACTCTAGATGTGGGCCTGTTCAAAGAATTAAATTGAGAGGAGACGTGAGGCAGGTGGTCAGAGATCTTACACAATGCCTAATCCTGGTGAATAAATCAAGACAGTGGTCCTAGTCCTAAAATACATATAGTACAAGCCTACCCAATTACATAAATATCGAGTTAAACTTAGGCCTGATAAATTGACGGATTATAATTTTCCTTTGACTTATTTTCTTTTACGGAATTTTACCCGTTTTTTTTTTTTTTTCTTGAAGCCAAAAAGTAATTAATGAAGAAAAAAAAATGTGTACAATGGCATAAAAAGTTGGCTGGTTGAATGACTTATCAAGAGTCAAAGTCCAGCTAAAAATGCTAAAGACTAAGAACTGGCAGGATAAAAGGACATCAAAGGACACAGGACCTCTAATTAGTTTGGCAGGACGACTAGGGAGAAAGTCAAGTGGAAGCTACAAAGGGACCGATTCGATTCAAGGATTTCATGCTTTACATGCTACGTCTAATTGATACTACGTTAATTATGGATTTCAATTTCATTCCACAAGCACGGCGTATCAATCTCGATCGGCTTAATTGAAGATGTCGGCCGTTGACTCAGAGTATTCATGAGTGAAAAGTAAAACTTAGAATACTAAAATATCATTCTGGTCTTTAGCTTAAAAATAATAATATATATTTAAGGAGTACTCAATTTATTAGAATACAGGACACATTACTAACCTCGCAGCTTGTATTCCTTTCTTATCTTCTTGATAGCACCTCCAGCAATCTGAAAAAAAAACATATATGCAATTAATCCCACACTACTGCGGTATGTGCGTTTGGTTAAGAATTTTTAATTAAACCCTTAAATTAACTATATGTGGCAAATGAAATGAAACCTCAAAACTGTCTTGAGTCCCTGTCTGTTTGTAAGAACGCAATTTTACAGCAATTAAAGTAAGTGTTGTATTGGATTGAAATTCCATATAAATTGTCACCGATTATCAACATTATTTAGTAGATACAGTACCAATGGCTGAAAGTACATTAAACTACAGAATGATTTGGGGGCTCAGCTTAGCCATGAGAGTTAAGGCTTTAATCTTAGTCATACTTGGCAAACCTAGAGTCTTATATACTTACTTTTTTTTTCGATTGGCATTATAGACGTTTGAGAGCTTTAGCATCCCTCAAGCAAGACTCAAGGGATTCGTGATCAGTGCTTTTACGTTAGTGAGTGAAATACTCAAATAATGAAATGATGATGAATGAGTGAAAATATGTTATTCCTTGGTGGGAATCGAACAAGCGCCTATTTTCACCTTCAGCTTACTAAGGGAAGAGGCACATATAACCTCGCCATAGCCCGTACGGCCACCGACGCCCCTGTTTGATATAATAAGTAATGAAGTTAGGGTTGCTCAGTATATTTCGTATCATACTTACAACTACGGTTCATTACGCTCTCAAATTTTCTACCGAATTATGTTAATATTGCAAGAAGAAATAAAGTGCCTGAGACCTAATAACGTTTGAATTAACTACATTATAATTAACGTAAGGTCGCTCAGAATATTTCGAATGATCACAAGAACTACAGTTCATTAATCTCTGAAATCTTGTATTGAATACTTTTAGAATACCAAAAGTTATAGAGTACCTGATACGTAATGAAGTTCGATATATAATAATTAATGAAGTTATTGTCGCCCAATATATTTCGAATGGTGCTTCTAACTCCCAAATCTCCTGCATAATTATATTAAGATTGCTAGAAGACAAAGAATGCTTGAAGCCTAATAACGTTTGATATGACAATTGAGAAAATTAGGGTGGCTCAGTTTATTTCGAATGGTGACAAGAAATACAAATCTCTGAAATCTTATGCAAAATATATATTGTTGTGAAAATTGAATACATGAATAATCCTTCAGAGAGAGAGTCGCGTATTTAGGAAGTGCGATATAGATCAAAGAAGCCGACAGAATGTCCTAGGTCCTACCAGTACCTTCCAGCCAGACGCTGAGGGGTCCAGACAATTCCCCTTTGATGTATGCCGACAAGCTATATAAAGATAAGGGCCGCCAGCGCGAGCGAAGTCAGTTTTATTACTCACCTGTCTTGATGTTCACATCAATGCTACAGTGCGACTTAGTGCAGTGCGGTAAAGTTGTTTTTTATAAGAAGAACAGTGTTGTGCCGTCGTGACTGTAAGTAAACAGTTTTAGTGCCGTTGTTTAAGACAGTTCAGTACCGCGAAAGTAAAGGACAGTTGCAGTTGCCGCGAAGTAAAGGGCAGTGCAGTGCCGTCTTTTTTGTGAATTTCAGTGACCGTGAGTGAATTGTTGGACTGTGTAATCTGAAGAACAGTGTCGTTATCAGTGTATACTGTGAGTAGTAATTAAGAATAATTACCAAGTGAATTGTGCATTGTGAAATAAATTGTGCAGTGATAAAAACTGTGAAACTTGCGAGTATTTAATTTTGCAATCCCAAAGAACTCTTATTAAAAACGTTTATTACTGGTTTTGGTAATAAAACGTAACAATATAAACTCAACCGCAAAAAAAAACCGGACACTTAGATTTAGTCTTATAATTTTGTTAAATACTTAATATATATGTATATTAATCTTTTTTACTTAAAATAATTGGTTAATCTATAGGTTATTTAAACAAAACCTGCCAAAAGTAAATAATTTTTATTGATTAATTACTAAAAAAAATACAAAATAAAAAAAATGATTAAATTAACAATTTTAAAAAAAACATTATTCTTCATTTTTATTACAGTGAATGGTAGACTTCGCTATCCCAAGCGTTTCGGCAATGTAACGTAAGCTCCGGCCTTCCATCTAAGTTTGAAAGACCCATTATTCTGGACCGAAATAAAAATAAAACATTAATTAAAGAAAATGCTTGGTTAATAATTAAAGATGTTTAAATGTGTGAAAAACTACTTACAGCTTAGAGTAGATCAACTTCACGACAAATAAATGTAATCTGAGTTTTATCTAATTTTTTACTAATCCTGACTTAGACTTTACATTCTCTGTAATAACTAGAATACCCACATAAAGAAACACATTGCTGAAAGTTAGCTTTTAATACGACAAATATGAAGTGTCCGGTTTTTTTTGCGGTTGAGTGTAGATTGTCGGAATAAATAGACTGCCTGAGACCTCTTAACGTTTGACATAATTTTTCAAAAATTACATGATGCCAAGAAAGGTAAAAAACTAAGTGCATTGGAGGGTCTGAAGATTGTATTGAACAAGAAACTTATTGGTGGTGGTTGCTCTTTGAACAAGAAGACCGATTGTTATAAGTCTGCAATGGTGGGGGTACTGGACCTCGATCTTATCTCCCGCGCACCAGCCAGTCACTTACTGTCTTTCCCAGTGGGCGCCCGCAAGTAGGTCAGTAATATTTTTTGGCTATACCTCAATAGATCTCTCACTCTCCGTATTTTAGGATTTGGCTTAAGTACATTTATTATGTTCACTTCTGGATATTTATTTTGTGTTTTTATTTATTGATGTTAATATGTTTAATGACCCTGTTGCAATATATAGAGCTTTTATTGATGTTATTGTTTTTCATGTTTAGCTCTGAAGATGGAGACTATGGTCTTAGAAAGCGCTTAGCGCTGAAATAAAAATTTGTGAAGAATTGGACGTCTTTTTCTCTCTCCAAATTTGAAATAATTATTAAATAAGTTAGATTCCCTCACTATATTTCGAATGATGCTTAGAGTTGCGGTGCATAACTCTATCAAATCTTTGTACAGAATTATTTTAGGATTACTGCAAGAAATAGAGTGAGACCTAATGACGTTTGCCTGTGTATTAATATATGAGAAGATAGAGAGACAGGGATGAGAGTCGGTTCGTCTAATGCATACTAAGGAGCTGTGGGACTTAGGGCTCATTATCATAAGCGGGGATGGGCTTGGTATCTGGGAGACAGATATGTGCATCTCTCGTGTCACTCGTTCAACACGACGAATCTGATGAGAAAGAGAGAGAGAGAGAGAGAGAGAGAGAGAGAGAGAGAGAGAGAGAGAGAGAGAGAGAGAGAGAGAGAGAGAGAGAGAGAGAGAGAGAGAGAGAGAGAGAGAGAGACGGAAAAATCGAATACTGTTGAGTCGTCTTTGAATTTAAAATCCCGCGCTTACTTGGATCACTAACCCGCCGCACAATGGAGATCACGTAGGCAGTGGCCAGAGGCGGAACCTGCAGCGCTAGCTGTTAGAAAGGAGAGCTTGTTTCTGTAACCGAGCGCCATTCTTAGTTCTGACTTTATGTTAAGTGCACGTGCTGTGGTAGTTGGCTCCGCAAAAAGGGGAATAACTGTCATCTCCCGCAACGCTACTGTCAAATAAGGATCACCGCATCGCAGATAAATGTCACCGCAACCAGTTTCCACCAGCTAGAAGACGGAATCTCATTGGGAACACAAAACAACACAGGAAGAAAAAATCCACTCCATGGAAAGTGTATGTTTCCCGAAGGTACATATTTCTTATTATAATGCTAGCATTATCACCGTAAACAATTAAATGAGTACTAATAATACAGGACTCGAATCATTATTTTGTGTAACACTTATATTATTGGCTTGCCGCTGAAGTTACGAAACAAACAAAGGGCTAACCGTTATGGTCTACCTAGGTTGTACAGTCTTTTTTTATAGAGTTAAATTTTCTATGTTCTCTCAACATCTATATTAATAAATGTTAATGTTTGTGTCAATTAGATATAAGGTTAGTTCCTAAATTAGCATCCTAATAGGTTTAAGTTGTATAAAATTAGCTTCATTAATATAAAGTTTATTATGTGTTACTTATTCAATATATACTTGATTCTTTGTTGAACTCAAATAGTGACTTGTATTATTCACTCTCATCTTTCCACTAGAAGAGTAAATACTTAGGTATAACCAACGTGAGGAAATTATCTCCTTAATACTTTTATTTCAGTTTAATGCTTTCCTATTATTGCTTTCAAAAAGCTTCCCGCCCTTACAAATACAAATGCTATCAGATTAAGAAAAAACGTAAAAAACACAGATTCCCAACGCCCTGGATGACAAAATGCTTAAAAAAGTACATCACGCAGGGGCTGCGTTAACTAAGCAGATTTCCCACATATGTTACGTATTTGTATTTATAACAATACATAAAAGTTCAATGAGAACAATATTTGGTATTATGCATAAAATAAAATGCTCCATAATCTAAAAGCTTATTGTTAATTTGACATGAGTAGAAGTGGGGTTTTACTGAAGACCGAAAACGAAAAAAAAAACGCAAATATCTCGGTTAATAATCAAGATAGTAAAAAAAACGGACAAAACATCATTTATAGAAGACACCTTTACAATAAGATTATTTCTACATATAATTTCGACGCATAATGACCGGGACATTAAAAGTTTTCGAAATTCCCCATTAACCCCTCCCCCTCCCACATATCTGATTTCAGCCATGGCCTTAATATTTGCGTAAAACGTTTAAGTATCTAGTTTAGTAAAGATCAAACAAAAATTACGACCGCTATAGCGTTAACTCAGCCTATATATGCTATATATAAATCTGTTAGGCTCTTAGCGGTCGTAATTTTTGTTTGATCTTACATGAAAAATGAAGGTGGAAAAATGTTTCCATTTATAAATAATTACTAAGCAATTAGTATAAAATAAATTAATTCTGATAACATTTTTTGTTATGTTGATGTGTATTGAAGTAAACATTTTTTTATGTTAATTTATGGATAATTTAGCGTTCTTTCGTTGTAAATAATTTTTAATTTTTTTTTTTTTTTCTTTTTTTTTCAGAAACGATACCTTTTTCCATAAACTTGTTTCAAAGATATATTTTATTGGCTACAACTTTTGTGTCGGAACATTTTTCAGTAAAACCAACCGTTTCGGAAGTAATGATTTGTGCATTTTTCGGATCAGGATGTGTCAAATTGAAAAGTTCACCGATATAAACTTGTTTTAGTATTTAATCTACTACAAGAATTCGTCATAAAAAGGTATGGCGTTCCATCGGAAATTCCTACGTTATGGTGTCTGGAGAAGTACTGGACGAGGTTACGAGTTTGAATGTGAACTGAAAAGATACTTAAGGGGTCACAATTATGCCGCTTTAAGTCTCAACATTTTATTAATGTTTTAGGCTGTTTTATGAAATTGGGGACCCCCTTTATAAATAAAATTTCGAAAGGAGCTAAATTTCGTCATCTCCTAGGTAGGATTGATGACCAATTGAGGAAATTTGTCGAAAATCGCGTCATGAGTACGACCTGAATATCTGATTTACCTTAAAGGAAATCCGCTAAATGCGATGCATCGAGAGGGGGAGGAGCTTTAAAGGTCTGAAAACAAGAAACTACGAGTGAGTCGCTTTTTGAGCCAGAAAATGTATACTCCAGAAGTTGTAGAGGATCAATAGTTTAACAAGTGGTCGTTTACAGTTTTCATATTCGACTCATAATAACGGAAATATTTTCAATTTTCGAATTCCCTTTATAACCCCCACCCCCTTTCCTGGTCAGATTTCAGACGTTGAATGAAACGGTTAAATAACGGTAAGGTCGAGTTAAATATTTATGAGTGAAGACCGTAAAAGCTTAAATGGCGTCATCATTTGTCGTACTTCCAAAAATCTCACATAATAAAGGCCCTTGGAAAACAATATTTAAGCTTGGAATAATTCGTTTCATAATATATCGGCTTATTGTCAACGTGCGATGAATGAAATGGGAAAGGGGTTAACTGAAGGATGAAAAAAAAATTCCTAACATCTCGGTTAATATTCGAGAAGCCATGTAAAAAAAAAAAAATTAATTTTCCACCCGATTGGTTGTATACGCATTTTTTTGAGAAGACTCTTTTTAATTGAGATATTTTACCTATAAGCCCCACCATTATCAGCTTTCATGCGCTAACGAACTTAATCTATGTTTTCGAACAGAAATATATCTATATCTGTCACGATTAAGCTTATATATCGAGATTGGAAAAGATCGAAATAACATTTCGAGCTCAGACATCACGCAAGTTTGTGTGTGTGTGTATGTAGGTATGTATGAATATGTGTGTGTGTATATATATATATATATATATATATATATATATATATATATATGTGTGTATGTATATATATCCTAGCGGACCCAAAAGACGTTGTCATGCGAGATATTTCAAGTGATTAAGATACTAAATTTAATAATATTATGTTTAAATCAGAAGCTACTTTTAATAACACAAAAAACAACCTTTGTTATGTGCACGTTTGCCTAATTGAAAATGAAATATCACGAATTTTTTATTCAGGTCTCCCTTATAACCCTCACTCCCGTTCGAACCTAAAAAATTTAATATAGCTTATAACCATGGACGAATTAATACTAATTTACATATAGAGTTTTGTTATGTTCGGTTAATCGTTACTGACCAATAAAATTGTTGGCCCCCACTTTAATTTTTTAGCGTATATCTCGTTTATAAAAACGTGATAAAAAAGTGAATATAACAAAAAGTTACTCTAAATAACAAAATAAACAACTTTAATATTGTGCATATTTGCCTAACAACCAATAGGAACCGAAATATCGCTATTAGCAGATTTCCCTTAAGGGAAATCAGCTATTGAGGTTGTTCATATGACGGAATTTTCGACATTTTTGTTCAAATGTCCATCGATCCTACTTAGTAGATGACGAAAATGAGGTCCGTTCAAAACTGTATATATATGTGTATATATATATATATATATATATATATATATATATATATATATATATTTGTCTGGTACCACTCTAGCAGTCGCAATTTTTGTTTGATCGTTACCAAACTCGATATTTAGTCGTTTTACAATATGTAAATAGAAAGATCAAGTTCGTTAACGGCTGAAATCGGATCAATGAGAGAGGGGGTTTAGGCAGGAAGATTTTTGAAAATTCTTCAAAATATCTCCGTTACTATAAGTCAGATTGAAAAAGTGCATAGAATGAATCTTATTGCAAATTAAATGTACTATAAATATTGTTAAATACATGTGTTCTCTATCTGGAATATTAACCGAGATATTTGCATTTGTATTCTGCCTGTGGTCGGTGGGAGTCGGCTATATTCGGGACTTTCCGCCGAGAGCCCTGGCGGCCGTTTCCGTAACTATTGGTCCCTCTTGAATGGGTTAAGAGATACCTTACTATTACAGTTGTTATTGGGCAGATTTATCTTCTGTATAACTTCACGTGGGAAATCTGCTTAGTTTACTCAGCCCCTGCGTGACGGACTTTTTTTAAATTTTAGGTCTCCCATACAAACCCCACTTCTGGTCAACCTGCTGGGCTGGTTTGTGACTCTAAACCATCCAGGGCGTCACCCAAACGCATACAAAAAAAATTCATTCAAATCGGTCCAGACGTTACGAGGAATTCAGTGGCATACACACGTACAGTAGAATTATATATATAAAGATATTTGAATATGTGTGTATTTATGATTTTCAATAGACCTCATTTTCATCATTTTTTATTTTTATAGGAATGATGGATCTATGGAAACTTCAAGAGCTTTTTCGATAATCGGCTCATGAGTACAACCTCAATAGCAGATTTCTCTTAAGGGACATATGCTCATTAAACAAAGTCTGTCTAAACAATGCTCTGTGAAGTTTAATGCACAGTTAATAAGGTAAGAGCTTTTAACCCTTGATAATAATTGTTTTCCATTCCCTTTTAAATTTTAAATAATCTGTGATAGCGCTACAACCTATGTATTCCTCATTTTATCTCAATGTTGCTGTCTATCTGTTGGTAATCATACAAACCATTTGTTAGAAGTAAGGTCTTCTTCCTAATTTTGTACAACATGCCATTAGTATGAATCAGTTGTAAAAGGCTCCTAATATTTTGGAAGCAGTTAGCAATAAAATTTCATTAAGCTTTCATCAGCAGTGATTCATCCAATGATACCCAAGTTCCTTAAATTATAACCGCAGTTTCTTTAAAATGAGAAAAGAGAAGGAGTTCATCTCTCGTTTGGTCTTTAATTACCAAGCCCTTTTAGTCTTGTTTCCCATTTGCATTCTCCCCTTCAGAAATTATATCATCTTTTAAATATTCTTGTCACTTCCCTTTTTGAATGCAAACGGAATAACAAATGACCCGAACGGTCTCAATATTGTACATTATTAAGATCAAATGACAATACTAACGAAATTAAAAAACCTGCATGTACTGCCTGAAACATCATAAGCCCTCACCAACAATGAAAACCCATCGTGTAACTCAATCCCGCAAAATGTATAAACCTTTTCCATCAACCCATAAAGGGTTGTGATACTCCACTGCAATTATATTTCTCAACGCTTTCCTTTATGGTCGTAGTATAAAATCTTAACTTGTTTGAACCTCTATACTCCAATTTCTCCCGATAACCAATTTAATTCCGGAATCTACCAGATATCTGCTTTACCTGTGAGGTCACATACGAGGGACAAGAGTGCTAGGAAGATAAAGACCAGGGTCAAAGAGCATTTCACTGCTAATACAAGTGTAATGGAAAACCACGATCACAGGTTGAGGTGTTGTCATCACCTACTGGCGGTTCGTGCCAGCAGCCTCCTTACCTCAAGCTGGCTTGGGGATGAAGAGCCAGTCTGGTCCTAAGGCCCGTCAGGTCAAAATTCAGGAAGTAATTTGCTTACATTGTATTAGTATAGATAGCCTAGGTTTATTATTATTATTTATTAACGTCCACGTTTTGCAATTATGGTTAATTGGGACGGGTTATCTACAGGTTACTATCATTTTCTAGCCAGGGTGGGACTATGGATTTTATTTAATGGGTTCGTCACTAAATAAATTCCTATTTGCACATGCGAGAGTCGAAATCGCCACTCTAGTTTTCCCACATGAGATTAAAACCTACGCCTTAACTCACATGGCTAACCTGAGCCCCAAGGTTTAGTATGTTGGGTGTTTTATTGTTCGAACATTATTTATTTGGAATGTTTATTTCTTTATCTAAAATTTTCCAATTAACTATTATCAGGAAGAGCACTAATGGCCTTATTAAATTTTCAAAGTCAAAGCAGTAAGTAAGTTTAAATTGCTATATAAAGCCGTATTATTCCCACCATAATCAACAATTTTGCACATTGTTTTAATCTTGACATTAATGATTGCGATGATTCTCCAGTGTAACTTTTGACTCAGGAAGAGCACTAATGGCCTTATTAAATCTAGCAACGAGAGAAATTCTGCCTATGTATTGAGATATCAATATTGGAGGATTGACTTAGGCAGTATGAACAAGATTCTTTTGCAAGTTCTTGTGACAGTTCTTCTCCCCTTGCTTCTTTCTGTAGAAAGTACGACTTCCTACAGAAAGAAGCACTAGTTATAACGGAAATAACTAACACGTTCATCACGCAGGGGCTGCGTAAACTAAGAAGATTTCTCTCGTGAAGTTTAGTAATAGATAAATCTACATACTGCTAACACAACACCACCGTCAATAAATACAAACGGAAATAAGAAATGTTTCATCCAATTTCAATAACCTGCCGACAGGAAGCGGGTTAGAAATTTAAACAAACGGGCCTGCCCGCCTCACACCGGAAAGAAAAACAATTACTGAAATATATCAGAATATAACATATTAATTTTATTGAGAACTATTTACTATATCTAGTACTGCAATTAATAATGAGTCAGAATAATTGTTATCTCAATCAATCAAATTTTAGTAGTCCAAAACCTTAAGACGGGGGGGGGGGGGCACCAGAACATATTTGCATGTATATCGTAAAATAAAGGCCACTATACAATGTTTGGTATTTAAGCTGTGAATAATGTGGTTTATTATATAACAGAGTATTGTTTATGTAACACGAGTAGAATTGGGGGTTTAATGATGGTTAAAAACTGAAAAATGCAAATATCTCGGTTAATATTTAAGATATTGAATAAACTTATATAACAATATTTATAGTAAATTTAATTTTCAATAAGATTGGTTCTATACAGTTTTTCGATCCGACCTATGGTAACGGAGATATTTCGAGTTTTCGAAAATCCCCACCTCTGAACCCCCCCACCCTCCCTGACCCGATTCCAGCCGTTAACGAACTTGATCTTTCTTATTACCTAAAAGGACTAAATATCGAGTTTGGAACGATCAAACAAAAATTGCGACCGGTCATCTCCTGGGTCGGATCGATGGACATTTGAAGAAAAATTTCGAAAATCTCGCTATGAGTACAATCCCAATAGCTGATTTCCCTGAAGGGAAATCTGCTAAAACAAATGAGGCTGGGATGGAAGAGAGAGAGAGAGCGAGAGAGAGAGAGAGAGAGAGAGAGGGAGAGAGAGAGGGAGAGAGAGAGAGAGAGGAAGGGAGAGAGTGAGACAGAGACGATGCATGGATGTGGGGATTTGTGTGTAAACTAGACCGCCAGAGGAGTGGGCAGCGAAGGCAATATGATGCTAATTCATATTGACACAAACCAGTGGGGTGAGTTCCCTCTCTGCTTATCATTCTCTGTTCTACTCAGCCAACATAAGCTACCTCCATTATCAATACGCCTTGTCAGCTGTGTCAAGTGCAAGATTAACATCATCAACACAGCTCATTTATATAGAATAAAATAAAATTGTCATCAAATTCACAAAATCCTGTCATCGCATGAAATCTGCGTACTCCTTAATAAATATTTCAAGAAATTTATGTCGAAGGAAAACATTTACGTTTACTGACCATGTAAGGCTGTCTTTAGCTGGAGTTGCATGAAGGTGGAAAACCAAACCCTTCTGATGAATATATGTTGAACAAACAGGAATTAAAGTGTTAGTTGGATTTGATACTGGAAAAAATTACAATAACATGTAGTGGCACAAAATTAAAATTCCAACAGCATTGGTTATATATATTTTTTTTTTCGATCCAACTCAAAGTAACCTTGATAATTAGAACTTTCAATCATTCCCCATCTAACCCTCCCAACCCGAAGCCCGATTTCAGCATTAAAAAATATAATCTTTTGTTTTCCATGAAACGGTTTAATATCGAGTGTGGTACTGATCAAATAAAGATGACCTTTAGACAGTAAAATCCCAAATGGTAACGTTATATCGAAAATATTTGTGCATATGTCACAAAGTGGGCGTTAAAGGAAAACAATATTTGATATTAAAGTCTCTAAAAAAGTGGTTTATGACTTACCAGATTATTTTTAATATGTTTTGAGTAGGCGTGGGAGGGGTAAACGTTGGATTTTAAATATTGTAAATATATCTGATAATAATCTAGGTAGGGAAAATATATATGTACATGACATTAATAGGAAGTGGAATCTGCAATAATATTGGTTTTATTCAATTATACAAACCGACGTATAATAACAAATATATTTTGAACTTTCCAAATTCCATCCTTTAGACCACCCCCCTTCCTGCTCTACTAGTCTAATTTAACCATTTACTAGCAACCTTTAAGTATCAAATTTTAAAAGAACTTTAAAAAAAAACCGAGTCCTAATATGATATTACTGTCGTAAATAACATTTAGTTCAGATTACAAATTACAGTACATGTTAAATGTGGACCAAAACACGAAAAGTCCGTCCCGCAGGGGGCAGCGTAAACTAAGCAGATTTCCCACGTGAAGTTTTACAATAGAGAAATTTCACGAGTGTCGAGCAGTTAAGGGAACGGCCGAACTAGCTTTTGGCGGGAAAGTCACCCGTCCGTAGCCGCCCAGATTTAATTAAAAAAGCAAATATCTCGGTTAATATTCAAGATAGAGAATAAATGTATATAACAATATTTATAGTAAATTTAATTTGCAATAAGACTAATTCTGTTTGTATTTTTTCGATCCGACGTATAGTAACAGAGATATTTTGAATTTTCGAAAATCCTCCCCCTCTAAACCCCCCCCCCCTCCCACTTGTCCAATTTCAGCAGTTAACGAACTTTATCATTCTTTTTAAATAAAACGACTAAATATCGAGTTTGGTAACGATCAAACAAAAATGGCGAACCGCTAGAGCGTAAGAGACATATATATATATGATATATATATATATAGAGAGGAGAGAAGAGAGAGATATAGAGAGAGAGAGAGTGGGGGAGAGAGAGAGAGAGAGAGAGAGAGATGAGGGAGGAGGATCGAGAGAGAGAGAGAGAGAGAGAGAGAGAGAGAGAGAGAGAGAGAGAGAGAGAGAGAGAGAGAGAGAGAGAGAGAGAAAGAGAGAGAGATACAGTTTGAACGGACCTCATTTTCGTCATCTACTAGGTAGGATCGATGGACACAAATTTCGAAAATTCCGCCATGAGTACAACCTTAGTAGCTGATTTCCCTTAAGGGAAATCTGCTAAAAGTTGCCAAAAGGAAATAAATGAAAAAGAAATACTATATCACAATGCCTTTTTTTTTCTGGCCTATACATTTCCGTCTGACCCTAGTATATTCTCTAATTCCACTACCCATTTAAAAAATCTTTTTTATTTCCACACTAATTTTCTGTAACTACAGCCATTTTTTACTCAATGAATAACTGAGTACTTTTCTCTTTTTCTATGTTTTATTTTGGAACTAATTCTATTTTTAGCATATTTCCCTTAATGTTCAATTAGCTATTTAGTACAAATGACGAAAATGAGGTCCTCTTGAAATAATATATATAGTTAAAAGTTGTCAGTTTCAATAAATAACGTTTCCTCCTTAAAAATAAAAAATTGGGAGAGTATAAGTGGGTTTTATTGATTTCCCGAAAATATAAAAAAAAAGAAAAAAAAATCCACTTATGTTTTCTGTATAGTAAAAAAGAGGTTCCGAACAATACTTATGAGAAACGATATTTTCAACGAGTTCCGCTTTATAAACTTTTTCGATGGATCTCCAGTTGTTATTTATTATTTTATTTCTCCACACAGTACATCTGTAGTTTTTTATTATTTTTTTTCCGATAATTAAGTTTGGCTTTCGTTGTGTATGAAATATTGTTTTCAAGCTCTGGTACCTTAACAGGTTTAGTTAGAAACGTAATAAAAAGTGTCTTCAATGAAACATTGAGAGTATAGTATAAACAATGCTGAATCAACTTATGGAATATATGATACGCTGGAATAAACAGATATAGAGAAGAATTGTGAAGTGATAAAATTTAAAAAAAGATGTTCCAGTGCTTTTATCATTGGAGTTGGAGAGCGCTCTCTGCGAATAGCGGAAAGCAATATGCAGAACTATTGAACCATAAAATTAAAACTGCGGTTTGGATGCACGCATGAAAAGAATGATGAAGTTTGTCGCGGAATGGAGTGGGGAGGAGGATAGAATAATTCGAGTCCGAAGTTTGTCATGGATGGTTTATCAAAGCGCTTTAATAAATAGCTCAGAGTAAACTGTATTTCGAGAGTGCTATTTGCCCGGCCCGCTATTCGGCCACACAGGGCCAAAGCAAACAGAGCGTTTATTGCACAAGATCTGACACAACCAATGCCCGTATTATTGGCTAATCAAACATCATTCTCAGGTGACACTTATAACCAATCGCGCATAGTAAATTTGTTGTCTAAAGCAAATATTTCGAATAAACGGTAAAATGGTTTTGATTATTACGGTCGATTTCCATAATTTACACTGATTCTCCTGCATGCTGTTCAAAACTCCCAAAAGTGAATGTTGTTTAATTGAAGAAGTCCGTCCACCAGGGGCTGCTTTTACTAAGCGGATTTCCCATGCACAATTGCTATTTGCATTAATCTCAAAACTTATTAGTTCAATGAGAACAAATTTTTTTTATTTAGACTTCAATTAAAGTGTTTCATACTATAACAGCTTATTCCTAAAATGACATGAGTAGGAGTGGGGATTTACTGATGGCAGAAAACTAAAAAAGGCCGTCACGCAAGGGCTGCGTAAACTCACCAACCCGTAAACCCAGATTTAATAAAAATGCAAATAACTCGGTTAATATTCAAGATAGAGAATAAATGTATATAACAAATTTAATTTGCAATAAGATTGATTTTATACAATTTTTCCATGCGACGTATAGTAAAGGAGGTATTTCGAATTTTCGATAATCCTCCCCTCTAAACCCCCCTCCCACTGGTCAGATTTCAGCAGTTAACGAACTTGATCTTTCTTTTTACATAAAACGACTAAATATCGAGTTTGGTAACGATCAAACAAAAATTGCGACCGCTAGTGCGGTAACAGACAAATATATAGATAAATATATGGGGCTCAGGTTAGCCATGCGAGTTAAAGCGTTGACCTTTATCTCACATGGTAAACCTAGAGTGGCGAGTTCAATTCTTGCCTCGGCAAAGGAAATTATTTAGTGACGAAATTCATTAAATAACGCGTCCCGATTAGCCTAAGTTGCAAAAAGGGGTCGTTAAATAATAATAATAATAATAACAATAATATATATATATATATAGTTTTGAACATTTTCGTCATCTACTAGGTACGATCAATGGATATTTGAAGAAAAATTTCGAAAATTCCGTCATGAGTACAACCTCAATTCCTTGGTCACCTATGACCAGAGCATCCGCTATCTCGGAGTACATATGGACACACGACTTACATGGCGCCATCATATCAACATTAAATTGCGACAAGCACAAACACGACTTACACAAATATACCCTTTAATGAACAAAAATACACCACTGAAACGGACTTGTACAACACTACTTTACAAAACATTCGTACTCCCTATATTAACATACGCATGCCTTTTCTGGCTGGGCATCAGCAACTCACACAAAAAGAGACTACAGTCCTTCCATAGCAAAGTATTTCGAATAGCGGCGAATACTCCTTGGTTTGTTAGGAACAGCCAAATCCACAGGGAATTGGAGGTTGCTCTTATTTCAGTACATCTTCAACAACTTGTAAGGAAGTATCATGGCAGCCTCCCAATGTCAAGTGGAGCAACTCATTATAATTTAGGTGCAATGACTGAAGGACGACTACGTCCTAAATTGTACCAAAATCTCTTAATTTTGTAACAAATCTTGTATAATAACATCCATTTGTGTATAATACTTGTATTGTGGAGTTGGTCCAAATAAAAATTTTTGTTTCTTCTTATGTTGAATCGTTGGTAGTAAGAATTTACTGAACCAAGTCCTGTTACTAATTGTGTAATGTAGAAGTCTGTCTGCATGAATTTGTTGTTGAAATATTTGTTAATGTTCGGAATGAAAAGATTTAAATGTTGTCCTTTATTAATTACAGCCCATTGCTGTTGTCACTCTTCAATTAGATGAGCTTTTAACATATATTTTATATGAATTTATATATATATATATATATATATATAATATATTATATATATTATATATATAAAATTGTAACCTCTGTCTGTACATTGTGTTTTTTTTCGCGAAATTTCACGATAACTTTTCGTTTCACATGTCATAGACACCATATCTGCATTTTTGTTTTTTTCGTGTATGTTTGTTTGTTTGTTTGTTACCTTTTTCACGCTAAACCGAAATTTTATGAAACTTGGTATGTATATTACAACTAACTCAACTTAGACTTTAGGCTATATTAATTTTCTCTGAGGCGAACAGGAGTGGGGGTTATAAGGAAAGCCTGAAATTAAAAATAGCGATATTTCGTTTTCTATTGGTTTTTCGGCAAATATGCACATAACAAAAGTTGTTTATTTTGTTATTTAGAGTAACTTGTGTTACATACACTTTTGTCGTATACCGAAGTTTAAAAGCGTTATACGCTAAAAAATATAGCGGGAGTCAACAATTTTATTGCAAAAAAGACTCAACCCGAACTAAATAAAACTTAGTATGTGTATTAGCAGTGAGGCCTTCATTATAATAAGCCATACCACATTTTCTATGGACGGGCAGGAGTGGGGGTTATAAGGGAAGCCTGAAATTAAAAATAGCGATATTTCATTTCCTATTGGTTTTTCCGCAAATATAAACATAACAAAAGTTGTTTATTTTGTTATTTGGAGTAACTTTGTTATATACACTTTTGTCGTATACCTAAGTATAAATGAGTTATACGTTAAAACTTTAGCGGGAGCCAACAATTGTTATTGGGCACTAACGGCTGAACCGAACTTAACAAAGCTCGGTATGTCAATTAGCATTAATTCTTCCATAATTATAAGTTATACTAAAATTTTTAGGTTCGAACGGGAGGGGGGTTTAAGGGAGACCTGAAATAAAAAATTCGCGGTATTTCATTGTCTATTTGTTTTTCGACAAACACGCACAAAAACAAAAGTTTACTTTGTTATTTAGATTAAGTTTTGTTTTATCCACTTCTCCAGGAACAATGTGTGGAGCAAGTAATTTGCGAAATATTGATATGCTCAACAATCCAATTTGAACTATCTGGTACCTCACCTGGAATAATTAATTCAGTTAGTATTTTGTCCCTCAATAACTGAAATCTATGCATAATGCACAGGAGACGGGAAATATGACAATATGGAGGACAGTGAAGATTAACATAGTATATTAATTTTATTATTAACAAATGCCAACAACGGGTAATCCCTCATATATATATATATATATATATACTTCATCATTGTTCAATAGAAACCTTGTGAATGAAATAATGCCTACCTAATAAACCTAATAAATATTGGATATCAATCTATTGGCTTTTTGTTTGTACTATTGAATCAACTGATTGAATGATTCATATAATTGCTAGATAAATTTAAAATAAATTCCATCGAGGTTTCATACATTATTCATAATTTATATTAGTAAAATAACATGCTGATTGTAGGTGGCAAAAACAGCATTTACAGTTTAAGCTTTTGACCTCACTTCTAAAATCAGGTCAATCAATTCAGTTCGCATTGCATAAATTGTGTGACGAAAATGTATTTCGTTGCGAATATACTTACGCAGTTTAGATGCACGTCTGAAAATTCAATTTTTTTCCTGTAAACATCAGTAAATTCCTAATTTAGATGAAAAATAAAATAAAATTATTTGTTACGTCCAATTTCGGAATTATGGCAAATTTGGACGAGTTATCTGCAGGTTACCACCATTTTCTAGCCAGAGTGGGACTAAGGCTTATATTTAATGAATTCCGTCACTAAATAAATTCCTTTGTCCAGGCGGGAATCGAACTGGCCACTCTAAGTATGCCAAGTGAGTTTAAGGTTAATGCTTTAACTCGCATGGCTAACCTGAGCCCCATATAAAAAAAAGGTCGTAACGCAGGGGCTACGTTAACTAAGCAGATTTCCCACGTACATAACTTATTTGTGTTTATCTCAAAAAGTAAAAGTTTCATGAGAACTATATTTGGTAATTAGGATTCAAATACAGTGCTTCATAACATAATGGCGTATTGTTAATATGGTATGAGTTGGAGTGGGGGTTTAATGGAAACGAAAAACTAAACAAAATGCAAATATCTCTGTTATTAATCAAGATAGTGCAAAAACGTCATTACAACATTTATATAACATTAAATCAGCAACAAGATTGGTTCAATGCAATTTTTCGTATAGATGCATAATGACGGAGATATTAAGAATTATCAAAATTTCCCCTCTAAAACCACCCTCCCCCAGGCAGATTTCAGCCATTAACGAACTTGATCTTTATTTTTGCCTAAAACGATTAAATATAATACAATTTTGAGCGGACCTCATTTTCGCCATCTCCTGGGTACTTGCTATTGATGGACATTTGGAGGAAATTTTTCAAAAATCGCGTCATGAGTACGACCTCAATAGTTGATTTCCCTTAAGAGAAACCTGTTAAAAGATTCGATGTCTGATTCTGAAAATATATGTACTACATTTAATTTCACACGGCTGTATAAATTTCTGGCATAAATATTTCTTGTACACTGTATATTCAGCTCCTTTTCTTAGAAGAAGTTATTTCATATTGAAATACATAACTGAAACAGGAGGCCATAACTATGGAGTAACCTAAGGCCCATGAATGGCCGGACCATAACTCTGAGTATAAAAGAAGCAGTAAATTAGAAGCGTGTTACTTTTACCCCTAGAATGAAGTAACCCTATCTGTTATATTGCTGAGAAATGAGCTGTGCTCCTGTTACAACCCCTCTCGGCTCAGGTCCCACCCTCTACAAATAATACAGTTCATTACATGGGTGACACTATTATCATCTGATTTCTTAGGAAACTAAATGGACATGTGGTTTTTTTTTTTTTTGGTTTCGGTTTTTGCTTAATTTGATCAATGCAATTCCGCCAAACAGAAAATTCCGCCGCACAGGGGATGTGTAAAATAAGCAGATTTCCCATATGTTGGAATGACACATCGACAGTGTTGATCAGCAGCCTCCTATCTCAAAAAAATTACTTTTACAGGAGACATAAAAAACTGATTACATCATTCAGTAAATAGTAATATCGATATATTATTTCCAATTACTTCAAAGTACTGGTGAATAGTATAAATTAACTTTGTATATAGCCTTGAAGCAGAACATCAAGGACAGTAAAATTAATGTAAATTGCAAAAATCAGGATGTATCATTTTTTTTTTGGCATACAAGGATGCTGATCAACACTGTCGACATTATTGATCTCATCTCAGAACATATTCTCTATTTCCAAAAATAAAAATCCAGAAGTAATTGGGTGGTCTTTAAAATGTTAATTGATGACGTCACCACAATAACCATTTTCATTAACCTCACGAAATGAAGGTAAATAAGGAAAACGAAATTTTGTATTTATGCTTGGAATAAGACGTTTCTTGATATATTATCTAATTTTTCAAATACAATGACTAAAATTGGTGGTTTACTGAATGCTGTAATCTAAAACATTTTAATATTTCGGTTAATATTGAACATAGAGAAAACTAGTATATATAGTATATAGAAATAATTAGATATTTTGAATTATAAACATTCCACCCACTAAAAACCCCCGGACTTCAGCCGTTAAAGAACATGATCTTTTGTTTCACATAAAACGTTCAAATATCGAGCATGGCAACGATTAAACAAAATTAAGTTAGGTAAGGAGTTAACATTGATTAATGGACACTGGAAGATATTATTGAAAAATTCCGTCTTGAGTACAACTACAATTGCTGATTTCCCTTGAGGAAAATCTGCTAATATTATGCATACAGGACAATCAGAACAGATTTTACAGTATCAGTACACTTAGGACAGTCGCCACGATTAGGGCATCCTGATGTTCATCCGGTAATTCTACATTAATGGTAAACTTGAGTCAACCAACCAAACGATGGAATCCTGATGTGCTCATTCGACATCTTAAGTGCAAAAAAAGAACAACCATATTAAAGAGTGTATTCAAAAGTAAATCCGCTGACTCTACATCATGATTGCACAATTGGTCAACCAAATCGGCGAGTTTGTTCTGATGTCTATCTCTGCATTCAACATCATTAGCGGACTATATGTCAACCAAATCGACGAGTGTATTCAGCTGTCTATCCATTCACTCTGCATCATCAGTGCACAATAGGTCAACCAAATCGACGAGTGTATTCAGCTGTCTATCCATTCACTCTGCATCATCAGTGCACAATAGGTCAACCAAATCGACGAGTGTATTCAGCTGTCTATCCATTCACTCTGCATCATCAGTGCACAATAGGTCAACCAAATCGACGAGTGTATTCAGCTGTCTATCCATTCACTCTGCATCATCAGTGCACAATAGGTCAACCAAATCGACGAGTGTGTTCTAATGTCTATCTCTGCATTCAACATCATTAGCGGACTATATGTCAACCAACTTAACGAGTGTATTCTGATATCTATATTCACCCTACATCATCAGTGCACAATAGGTCAACCAACTAACCGAGTGTATTCAGCTGTCTATCCATTCACTCTGCATCATCAGTGCACAATAGGTCAACCAAATCGACGAGTGTATTCAGCTGTCTATCCATTCACTCTGCATCATCTGTGCACAATAGGTCAACCACATCTACGACAGTATGCACAAGTCTTTCCGCTTCTCCTATATTACCATTGCATAATAGATCAACCGCCTCAACTAATTTATTCAGATGTTTATCCATTCACTCTACATCGTCAGTGCTCCATAGGTCAGCCAAATCGACGAGTGCATGATCAAGTCTTTCTGCGTGTCCTATATTATCAGAGCACAATAGATCAACCGCCTCAACTAATGTATTCAGGTGTCTATCCATTCACTCTACATCATCAGTGCACAATAGGTCATCCAAATCGACGAGAGTATGCACAAGTCTTTCCGCTTGTCCTATATTATCAGTGCACAATAGATCAACCAACTCAATGAGGGTATTTACATGTCAATCCGCTTCAGATGTCTGGTCATTCAATATCACTCAAAGCAAAGGGTGTGTCATCACGTCTATCCGTTCATTCAAAATCATCAGAGCGCCATAGATCAACCAAACCAATAGTGCATTCTGATGGCCCTCTGCTGATTCAACTTCATCAGTAGACTATAGGTCAAACAACACAACGAGTTTATTCAGATGTCAACCCGCTTACCCTACATCATCAGTACACAAGAGGTCAACCAAATCGACGGGTGAATCCCGATGTCTATCTGCTCATTCAACGTCCTCAGTCAACTACTATTGGCCAACCTCCTCGACGAGTGCATTCAGGTGTCTATCCGCTCACTCGACATCAACATTGAGTATTAGATATCAACTACCCGGGAAAAAATTCGAGTCTCCCAATGGGAATAGTATTTAAAATATCGGTAAGCACAAACCATCAAGCTTGCATGCGAAGTAGAACTTTTCGATGAGCTCTAGTCGTTTATTACACATATGTCTTTGGATCGGCCAAAATGTGAAAGGTAGACTGCGGTTTGACTCGCTGAGTTTATATTTAGCTATGATTTGAATCTGTGTTATAATTATTTTTGAATAGTCTCGCATTACAAGTCGTTCTCAAACAATCTGTAAGATGCTGACAATTTCGGAAACCGTATATATCCTTCTCCAGATCTAGTCAATTAATTAAAGTCAATTCAGTAGAATGTATGTTTTAATCAAATTAGTATTGACAAATACTTGCCCCATATGGAGCTATATGTCAAACACTAATTTAAGAAAGCTACAAATATTTCAAAACAAATGTCTGAGAATTGTGTACAATCTTCCCTATCATACAAGAATAAGAAAATTACATCAAAATTCCAAATTACCAATGATAAAGGCATATATCCGTAAGCTAACCACTAAGTTTTTTAAATCTTGTAAACACAAAAATAACCCACTCATCAATGAAATAGGTAATTATAGCAAATAAAGCACTCCAAGGTACGTGCACAAACGAACTAAGCACATTTTACTCTTACATAACAGATTGAATAAATACCCAGCAGGCTAGGCTAAAGACATGTAACACCTCCATCTTAATCCCTATTTTACCTCTAATCATATTAAATAATCATAAGAAAGTATGTACATGTTAATATTATTAGCTCATAAGATCAATTCAATTTGTAAATTTTTAAAATAACTGATATTCACCAAGTTTCAATATGACTGCCTACTATTAGTCCATTGCATTTAAAAGCAATCTTCAACTTAAATAGAAAATTTTATTTTATGTTTCTTTTTGTAATATTGTAGTAGTCAGAAGGAACACTATGAATTATTTTGTAAATTTCAATAAAGGATAATTATTAAAAAAATAGTATGTTTTAAATTATGTAAGAAATCAAATAAAACTCTTAGCTCTTTTTCTTCCCCGGAACTATTTCCAAAATTTAGGAAGGTAAAACTTAGCTTTAAAACTACCTGGGAAACAATCCTGAAGGAATATTAGTTACTATTTGTGCCCGAAATAAATTCTACAGTATTTACTAAGGGGGGACATTGGTTTGGGAGAGAGCGGGCGAGTGTAGGCGGAAGTCGTTCGTTAAACTATTATGAGTGGTTATGAGAAAGCCAGTGTATATCTCTCCCAGATGAGACCGGCAGGAAAATGACCTGCTATATGTGTAACCCTCGTTTATCAGTAGCGGCTTATCTTATCGACCTTTCATATCTATATTAATTTTAATTAATAATTTCATCGTGCGTTTGGGTAATCTTGCTAGCAATTCCATGAATAATGACGATTATATATTGTTATTATTCAAATATCACACAAATCCTCATTTTCCCTCGTTGGTTTCTTTTCACCCAGGTCAGTCTTGTTCACTACATTAAAAAGATTACCTTGTTGTTGTGTTTGTTGTGTAAATGCCTCACTTCCAATACTAAAACTACTTGAAAAACTAAACATAGTTCTAATTTATACATTAAACAGTATTTTATGTATAATGTAATGACGAATGATTAAAATCAAATATCCATTTTTGATATGCTGGATGGTGAAGGAACGTTTTTTCTTACCTGAGAAAATCAAATATGGTTTACACATCTCTCGTAATAGTAGAATGATTTAAAATTGGAGAATTTCTACCTGAATGTTTATATTTATAATATCCTAGATGAGGATTAAGGTTTTTTTTTGGAATGTCTGCAAATGTTGAATGCTAACTTCAAAGACATTGTTAAAGGATATTAAGAGATTTATCTCCACACAGTTAAACAAGTTTCTTGAAGAAGCTAATGAATTAAAACACATAGTAGAACAAATTTGAAATTAACTATGTGAGTTAAAATGGTGCAGAGATTTTAGGCCGTCCCAATTAGCCTTTGTTGCAAAAAGTGGATGTTAATATAAATAAATAAAAATTAGGGTGTTTTCTTTGATCTTATAAAACCTCCTGCAGTATTATTTTTCAGCCAAACTAACGTCAAAATATAAACTTCCGCATATTTCCTGAAATACAGTTTACTGCATTAGGATTTATCAATTATGGCATATTCATAATGTATTTCATAAAACCAATAACTAAGGTGGTTCCCAATTATGCTATTAAATTTTATTCAATTCACAACCTGTAAAAACTACTGACTCACTTATGTTACACAAATACCAAATCAAAAAACAATCTCTGTAAAATTGGAGCTCATTTCTTCTGGAACAAACCACTGTACACAATTGAACTTTTGTGGGATTGCAATGCAGCATACTGTATTTGTATATATTTAAATTTTACTATGGCTCGCCATTTCAAATATTATAAGATGAACAGCTGTCATTCACTTCAGAACTAACAATCACCGCCGGTCCTTAAAAATCTTCAATTCATCAGCCATTACCCATCTTTCCCATTCTGAGTTTCACAATCCATCTTTTTATAAATTTTTCAAATTAAATACAATTTATACACTTCCCCTAGATTCATATGATATTCTTAAAAAAAGGTATGAAAACTTTTTTACTTTCTTAAATGATAAGCCACAAGAAATCGCCACGGGCATCTGAATTTCATAAATAAAAAAAAAAGTCCGTCACGCAGGGGCTGCGTAAACTAAGCAGATTTCCCAAGTGAAGTTTTACATTAGAGAAATTTCAGGAGAGCCGAGCCATTCAAGGAAACGGCCAAACTAGCTTTTGGCGGGAAAGTATCTCTCGTCCGTTAGGCGCCCAGTTTTAATAAAAATGGAAATATCTCGGTTAATATTCAAGATAGAGAAAAAATGTATATAACAATATTTATAGTAAATGTAATTTGCAATTAGATAGATTGCTTCTGTAAAATTTTTCGATCCGACGAATAGTAACGGAGATATTTCGACTTTTCAAAAATCCTCCCCTCTAACCCCCCCCCTCCCACTGGTCCGATTTCAGCCGTTAACGAACTTGATCTTTCTTTTTACATAAAACGACTAAATATCGAGGAGTTTGGTAACAATTAAACAAAAATTGCGACCACTAGAGTGGTAACAGACAAATATATATATTCATACAGGTTTGTACGGACCTCATTTTCGTCATCTACTAGGTAGGATCGATGGACATTTGAAGAAAAATTTCGAAAATTCCATCATGAGTACAACCTCAACCTGCTAAAAAGTAGTGTAGTCTTAATACTTTTCAATGAATTTATGCATCTCAGTACACTTATTTTTCCCTCGTCTTATCACTGCTTTCTTGTGATATAATCTATTGAATTTTCTAATATCAGTAATTAAAGTCCACATCTCATTTTTATTATCCGTGTTATATATAGTCTTTTATTTCATTTCGTTCTTTCATTTTTGACTTATCAATACTGATGTCTATTAATCCATTTAGAGTTTCAGACAATCGCAACTGCCGAATCGTCGGATCTTCCATTCTTTCTTCAAGTCCATTTTTCATTCTCTTTTTTTACTTTAATGCCACGTTTATCATAAAATATCAAGTGCTTCCTGTAAGCTTTTCACTCATATTCCTAAATGTGTTTCTGCCTGTGCGCGTTAATGCGCGCGTTGCATTTGAAGATTCACGTAATTTCAATGATCAAATTAGTAAAGTAAATCGTGTACGTTATATAGTGTTTAATACATTTATTTTGTGATATAATAAGATAAATTATATTTAAAAATATAATAAAATAAATGTAAATATAATGTTGTCATACCTGTCGGTGGAGACCGTCTTCACTGACTAATGGTCGAGTACAACTGGTTGTGCTTTGTATGCGAAGGCACCATCTTCAAGCCCGGCAAAAGTTCGACAGCACAATGCCAGCTGTACTCGACCATCAGCCAGTGACAACGGTCTCCACCGACAGGTATGACAACAGTATCATTTATACCGGTGATTCTAACCCTTTGTGTTAATATAGTAAAATAAAAGTCTGTCACGCAGGGGATGAGTAAACTAAGCAGATTTCCCACGTGAAGTTTTACAAATAGAGAAATTTCACGAGAGCCGAACAATTACGGAAACGGCCGAACTAGCTTTTGGCGGAAACTCACGACCAGAACCGACATTAGCCAATCACATCTCCGTTAGCCGCACAACACTTAATAAAATGAATATATCTCGGTTAATATTGAAGATAGAGAATAAATGCATATAACAATATTTATAGTAAATTTAATTTTTAATAAGGTTGGTTCTATACAAGTTTTCTATCCGTCGTGTAGTAACGGAGATATTTCGAATTTTCGAAAATCCTCCACTTTAAGCCCCTTTTCCACGTGTCCGATTTCATTCATTAAGGAACTTGATCTTTCCTTTTACAAAAAACGATTAAATATCGAGTTTGGTAACCATCAAACAAAAATTACGACCGCTAGAGAGTTAACAGGCTAATATATATATATATATATATATATATATATATATTCAAATATACATTTGAAGACATTTTTCGAAAATCGCGCCATGAGTACGACTTTAATAGTTGATTTCCTTTAAGGAAAATCTGCTAATAAATGTAACATTATTTTAAGTACTTTAAGAGTGGATTAATTAACTAAAAATGTAACCGCACATAGTCTGGCGGTATCTCAATCATGCTCAAAACTCGCTAAGGTATATCATGTTTATTTGTTAACGTCCACTTTTTGCAACTTAGGCTAATCGGGGGTATATCATGTAAAGAAGGAAATAAATTAACATTATTATTCATTCATTCGTTTATATAGTCAGCTTCTAGGTTAGTTTTTTCTTTATGAACGCTATGATTGGATTTTCATCCCTTCGCAGTAATACAGCTGAGAAGATATTCCACGACATAACTATTAATGTGATATGACCTGTAGGTATATAAAACACCCTTCTGTAGATGCTGTAATGCTAGAAACGAATAGTGTAGAACAAACCTTGTATCGAACCAAAGCTTATTTTATCTATATAAAGGAGTGGCTGTATTCTGAGAGGGTGGAACTTTATATAGTCCTCTTTCCATAGACGGTGGCTCTCTCTGTCGATAGCTTGTTATGTTGGATTCGCTCTTATTCACTCGTTCCCTTACACAGACCAATAAAATACCGCACCCCGAATACCTCATACTTACAAATATATTTGCTATAATACATTTATTATGTAAACCTTTACAAACACAATTGGAATAAATATATAAACAAAATGTGACAACGATCTATTAAAATAATTCAATAATTTCAACCAGAAATTTAAGATTATAACTTAATGTATTCTTAATATACCAGTATTATAAATAACATGTTTAGTACATTTCCTCATGAGGTGGTTATTTAGGGCCTTCATTAAATATTTCATCTCATCAAATTACAAAAAAAAAAAAAAAAAAAAATGAGTCCTACAATAATGAAGACATATTGGTTTCATGAAAATCACGTCTTCCACTTCACGGTAACAAGTAAATAGAGATTTAAACATCGTATTTTATTTAAGTATTTGAAGGAATACAACAGCAGTGAATAATTAATCATTCTTAAGCGAAACAATTAATCCGGGAATTTAGTGCGAATCGACTAACGAAAAATTCTTCTCTCCAAGCCACGACGACCTCCCATGTCTTAAGTTCAAGATGGTAATATATATATATATATATTCATCCTATATATATATATACTCCTATATATAATAACCCTCTACTGGCCAATTTTTGTTTAAAGACACCATACTCGATATTTAATCGTTTTTTGTAAAAGGAAAGATCAAGTTCCTTAATGAATGAAATCGGACACGTGGAAAAGGGGCTTAAAGTGGAGGATTTTCGAAAATTCGAAATATCTCCGTTACTACACGTCTGATAGAAAACTTGTATAGAACCAACCTTATTAAAAATTAAATTTACTATATATATTGTTATATGGATTTATTCTCTATCTTCAATATTAACCGAGATATATTCATTTTTATTAAGTGTTGTGCGGCTAACGGACGAGATGTGATCGGCTAATGTTGGTTGTGGTCATGAGTTTCCTAATATTCTTGTTCAGAAAAAAAAAAAATAAGTAAAACCTTATATATTCAATTTATTAGGAACGCAAATAATGTGTTTTAAGAAAAATTTTCATTTCAAGTCATTTTTTGAGTTTCTTGCCAATTAAGGGATAAAAAGCCCTTCATTGAAGGTTTGCGCTATCTTCCAACTCTCTGGAATGACACAGTTAAGATCTCATCTCATCACTTATTCTCTATATTACTCACACCAATATTTACACTGAGAGCTACAACTCTTGTCAAGCTCTTTAAAATGATGTAATTCATAACCCTTTGACAGAAAATATCTGACATCAAGACACAAACAAAACAATTCACATTCGGTGGTTCGAAGTGGATTCGGGAATTACGGGAAATATTATGATTTTTTAGTTTTCCGCTTTCAGTAAACCCCCACTTCTTCTCATATTATATTATATTATATAATATGCTGTTATATCATGAACCACTTAAAAGGTTAAATAAGGAATATTGTTTTCATTGAACTTTTACTTCTTTTGTTCTTAGATTACTAAAATTTATGTGATTGAGATATAAATTCTTCCGCTTCATATCAAATCACGTCACTTGCTATACTAAATAGTTTTCAATGAATTCCGGTTGGGTGGCCTGTTTGTTTACAATTCAGACTCTATTCGATTTAGAGTTATTACCTTGTAGCTGAAAGATTAATTACCGTTTGTATGTATGCGCTTCCTATTCAAGGAGGTGTTACCAGTATTTATATTTATCTATTGTATACCTTCGCTTCTGAAAACAGCTTAGTTTACGCTGCCCCTGCGTGACGGATTTTTCTATAGTTCACTCTCTTTTTTTTTCTTTTTTTTTTTTTTTTGCTGTTTGAGTTTTGAACACTCCTGGTTAATGAGTGAACCGCTGTCGTTGCTAATCTCATTTAAATAAATAAATATCGTTGGGGAACGATTAAACAAAAATTACGACCACTAGAGCATAAACTGGCAAATATATATATAAGCGTGTGTGTGTGTGTATTTCATAGGATTTCGATTTCTTCATTTCCTGGGTGGGAAAGAAAGATATTTGGAACAATTTTTAGAATATAGTGTTATGAGTAGAACCAGAGCTGATACCCCTTGTGGGGAAATCTTCTAAAAACACAGACATCCATTCAGTTTGACTGGTGGACGGGAGTATTTGAAGCGAATTGAGTATAAGAGTTAGTAAATTTCTTGAGTTGAAGGAGAATGAACATCTGTCAGAGAGAGAGACCGGAGCCTGCCTTGGACCAATTCTCCCAGGCAATAGAAGGAGCATCTCGGAGGGCCACAACACTGTATCTCTTATTCAACTTGAAACTTGTCAATAATCCTACTGCTTCGCATTATTTCTCACTCCCCAAATCCCAAACCTTATTTCTTATCTAGTCTCCATTACCATTTCAATTCAAGGATTTGGCCTTCAGCAACTGACGTCATGGAGAGTTCTGTATTATTCTAGAAAAAGGAATATTTATTCTATTTAGTAAAACGAAATTCCCAAACTTGTCAATAATACATGTTACTAAAATTATTTCTTCTCATTTTAGATCCGAGACCTTATTTTTTACCTATTCTTCATTGACATTTAAATTCAAAGATCGTATTTAATCAACTTATGCCTAGGAAAGTTTTGTATTATTCCAGAATAAGGAGAATTTATTTTATTGAGCAAGATAAAATTACAAAACTTGTAAATAATACATTTTAATAATATTATCTCATTTTAGATCCCAGATCATATTTCTTATATATTCTTCATTGGCATTTAAATTCTATGATTAGACTTAACCAACTGATGTCAAGGATCTGTATTATGTCAGAATAAGGAGTACCTATTTAAATTGACAAAATAAAATTCTTAAATTTGTAAATAATGCATCTTAATAATATTTTTTCACTTTTTATATCCAAGACCTTATTTCCTTACTGTTCTCCATGGGCAATTCAGTTCTCGAATTTGGAATTTACCAACTGACGTCTAGGAGAGTTTTGTTTTATTCCAGAATAAAGATCAATTATTCTATTAGTAAAAATAAAATTCCCAAACTTGTCAATAATAGAACATCTTCAAAATACTATTTTTTCTCATCAGGGATCAAAGGCCTTACTTTTTATCTATTATTCATTGGCGTGTAAATTCAAGGTTTGGAATTTACCAACTGACGTCTAGGAGAGCTTTATTTAATTGCAGAAAAGAGTAATTATTCCATTTAGCAAAATAAAATTCTGAATTTTTTCAATAATGGAACATCTTAATAGTATTATTTCTTATCATTTTAGATCCAATACCTTATTTCTTATCTAGTCTCCATTACCATTTTAATTCAAGGTTTGTACTTCAGCAACTGACGTCACGGTGAGTTCGGTCTTATTCCCGAACTAGGATCATTTATTTCATTTAGTGAAAATAAATTCCCAAACTTGTCAGTAAAACATCTTAATAAAATTATTTCTTCTCATTCTAGATCAGAGACCTTATTTCTTAGTTATTCTTAATTGACATTTGAATTCAAGGATTTGGGGTTCAGCACCTGACGTATTGGAAAGTTCTGTCTTTTTCCAGAATAACGTGTATTTATTTTATTTCTATCCTACTTTATTTAATATTCTATTCTTCCTAAATTCAAGACCTTATTTTTTGTCTATTTCTCATAACAATTTCAGTTCAAGGATTTGGACTTCAGCAACTGACGTCATGACGGAGTTCTATCTTATTCCAGAATAAGGAGTATTTGTTTCATTTAGTGAAAAGAAATTCCCAAACTTGTCAGTAATACATCTTAATAAAATTATTTCTTCTCATTTTAGACCCACTACCTTATTTCTTATGTATCCTTCATTGACGTTTAAATTCAAGGATTGCATTTAACCAACTTATGCAAAGGAGAGTTTTGTATTATTCCAGAATAAGGAGAAAATTGTTTTTTTGGCAAAATAAAATTTTCAATTTTATAAATAATACATCTTAATAATAAATATTCTTCTCTTGCTATATCCAAGACCTTATTTCCTTACAATTCTCCATGGGCATTTCAGTTCAAATATTTAAAACCAATTGCCTTCTTGGAGAGCTTCATTTTATTCCAGAAAAAAATAGTAAATTATTCTATTTACCAAAATAAAATTCCCAAACTTGTCAATAATCCAACATTTTAATAATATCGTTTCTTCTCATTTTAGCTCCAAGGCCTTATTTCTTGTCTATCTCTTATAACTATTTCAGTTGAAGGATTTAGAGTGTACAAACTGATGTCTACGAAAGATTTTTATGATTCTAGAAGAAGAAGTATTTATTTTATTTAGCAAAATAAAATTCCCAAACATTTCAATAATACATCGTAATAATATTCTTTTCTTCCTAAATACAAGACCTTATGTCTCGTCTGTTTCTCATAACCATTTCAGTTCAAGGATATAGAATTTACAAGCTGATGTCTAGGAGAGGTTCGTATTACTCCAGAAGAAGGAGTATTTATATTATTTAGCGAAATAAAATTCCCAAACTTGTAAATAATACATCTTAATAATATTCTTCTTCTCATTTTAGATCCAAGACATTATTTCTTATATATTCTTCATTGGAATTTAAATTTTACGATTAGACTTAATCACCTGATGTCAAGGATAATTCTGTATTATGATAGAATAAGATGTGCATATTTATTCCAACAATAAAAATTACTAAATTTATAAATAATACATCTTAATATATATTATTTCTTATCATTTTTAGACTCCAAGCCTTATTTCTTGTCTTCTTATAACTATTTCAGTTGAAGGATTTAGAGTGTACAAACTGATGTCTACGAAAGATTTTTATGATTCTAGAAGAAGAAGTATTTATTTTATTTATCAAAATAAAATTCCCAAACTTTTCAATAATACATCGTAATAATATTCTTTTCTTCCTAAATACAAATCTAGGTTATTTTTTATCGTCTGTTTCTCATTGCACCACTGAAATACTATTTCAGTTCAAGGATTTAGAATTTACAAGCTGATGTCTAGGAGAGGTTCGTATTACTCCAGAAGAAGGAGTATTTATATTATTTACGAAATAAAATTCCCAAACTTGTAAATAATACATCTTAATAATATTCTTCTTCTCATTTTAGATCCAAGACATTATTTCTTATATATTCTTCATTGGAATTTAAATTTTACGATTAGACTTAATCACCTGATGTCAAGGATAATTCTGTATTATGATAGAATAAGATGTGCATATTTATTCCAACAATAAAAATTACTTAATTTGTAAATAATACATCTTAATAATATTATTTCTTATCATTTTAGCTCCAAGGCCCTTATTTCCTGTCTATCTCTGGCAACCATTTCAGTTCAAGGATTTAGAATGTACTAGCTGATGTCTAGGAAAGAGTTTTATGGTTCTAGAAGACAAAGTATTTATTTTATTTAGCAAAATAAAATTCCCAAAGTTGTCAATAATACATAGTAATAATATTCTTTTCTTCCTAAATCCAAGGCCTTAACCATTTCAGTTCAAGGATTTTAAATGTACAAGCTGATGTCTAGGAGAGGTTTGTATTACTCCAGAAGAAGGAGTATTTATTTTAAATACATCTTTTTTCTGTTGTACATAGCTTTATTTTATACATAATTCATTCAATTTATTTTATTAGTTTATGCTAAAGAATGTACAATTGTTTTGTCAAATATCAAACAGATGTTATTTAAAAAGGATGTACGTGACGTAAATAAACTCCCTTTAGGGTTACTAAAGGAGGTGATAAATAAATATATAGGATGGACGTATTTAGATATGTCACTTCAATTCCTGATTTTCCGTTCGATGAAAGAAGTCATTTTTTTTTTGTCTTCGTAGAAGATAGTGAATAAAAAAAGTCAAAACAATGTATGTAGGTCAAATATATATTCTTTTTCCATTCGTTTTTTTAAGGTTCAAACGGGCAGTATAATTCCAGATAAAATCTCCTGGAAAACTAGAAAATAAATATCAACAAAATAAGAAAAACAATGAAATAAAATAAAGGGAATATTAAAAAATATGAGATAATATGATTGGAGTGGAGTGTTATTGGAAAAGTCTGCTGGTGAAAAGGAGACATAGGTTTCTGTATTTTATGTTGGTACTACTCCCCTGTGGTAGGAATTGGGTTTAGAAGAGCCTTTGAGTCTGCCCCCGCCTGACAGATATTCTACACTCCAGCCACTGGGGAAATGTTCGCCCCCGTCCACCTGTGTCGCTTAGGATCTCTAGTATCTCTCTCTCTCTCTCTCTCTCTCTCTCTCTCTCTCTCTCTCTCTCTCTCTCTCTCTCTCTCTCTCTCTCTCTCTCACACACACACACACACACACACACACACACTCTCTCTCTCTCTCACTCTCTAATTTTTCTCATCAAACAACTTTCTTCTTCCCCCCCCCCCCTCTACTACGGTCTCCATTAGTTTCCGAGTGTCCATTAACATTTGTTTAACTTTCTGAATGTCATCAGGTTGCGATTCAAAGAAAAAACAATACATTACTCTTTGAAAGTCACTCCGTATTTTTTTTTCTTTTGGTCTTCTTCTTTTCAAAAGGTCATCTGCGGCAATGAACTGCCTCTCAGACTGTCAATGTAGGAATTCAATTTAAAATGAGATCCCTCATATGTATATTAAATTTTAAAGTTCTTATATGTAACTTTTGTATCATTGTTATCAAACTCGTTATTAAAATGTTTCAGTTAAAAATAAATATCAAGTCCATTATTGACATAAGTTGGGCAAAAAAAAAAGTGAGGGTTCGTATTTTAAGTGAGGAGGTAAATTCGATTTATATACACTATTGTGAGTGGATTCAAAAAATGTATTATTCCGTCATTTTTAATTTAAACAAATTTCTCTATCTTGAAAAACAAGGAATAACAAATATATCAATAAGAATCCTAATTCGCCTATTGGATACCCGGTATAAAGTCCTTCAGCCTTTTACTACGAGAGATACTCGATTTTGGTGGCTGAGGTCATCGAGAAACAGTCTATGCCATGGAGATCTATACTTATGTCTTAGTGAGGCGAAAAAAACCACTGACATGGGATAAAAGTCCTTCGTGCAAGGGCTGTGTAAACTAAGCAGATTTCCTTCCTTCAGCTATAGCATACTTCTTCTTGTACACCTCATATTCTCTATTTCGGTATAAAAAAAACCAGTGAGTAAAAGGGGTGAGGCGGGGGAAGTGGGTTACTGAAGAAGTAAACAAGAATGTACGAATAATTCACTAAATACTAGTTACCAAAAAATTCATAGAAGAACAATTGTAAAGAGCCAATAGTTTAACAAGATTGTTCCTTGACCCAGTTGGTGGTCTGACTCATAATAATAGATAAATTTTGAATTTTTTTAATCACCACCCCCCCTAAACCACCACTATTCCAGGCCTAACTCAGCCACTAACAAATATCATCTTTAGTTTTGACAAAAAAAGTTAAATGGATGAATGGTATAGATCAAATATTTTGGAGTTAGAACATAAAATTGTGGTTGATGATGTCATCTCGCAACGAATTTTCATATCTCTCGTATAATAAAGGTATCTTGTAAACAATATTTGAAATATAAGATTTGAATCAAGTGATTCATGATAACACAGCTTATTGTTAATATGATATAAGTAGGAGTGGGGTTTATTTAAGGCTGAAAACTAAAAAAATTCACATACCTTGGTTAATATTCATGATAGAGAAAATGTGTATATAACAACATTTAATGATAATTAAATTTGTAATAAGACTGATGTAAAATTTTTCGACCAGTCAGACAGTAACGGAGATATTTCATGTTTTCGAAATTCTCCTTCTGAACCCCTTCTCCTTCCACTTGTCCAATTTTTATCAAGAAGAACTTATCTTTCTTTTTACATAAGAGGGCTAAATATCGAGTTTGTTAATGATCAAAGAAAAATTGTGACCACTAGAGCTTTAATATATATGCATGCAGTTTTGATCGGACCTAACTCTTTTTTCAAGAGTACAAACCAAATAGCTGATTTCCCTTGAGGAAAATCTCCTATACTGAAGGAAAAACGTTGTACTAGTGTTTGTTTTCAAAAAGATCAAACCAATTACCACGGTTATGGAAGTATGAAGGTAGAATTAGAAAAAGTACGAACGACTATTCTAAATTCTAGGTTTGGTAATCTGGGATGAGTGAAATCTTGCGTTGTCCTGCACTTGCTTCCAAGTGTAATCTGTGTAAACATAAGTGTATACTGCTTGTAATCTCTCAATATGGTTAGAACAAACCTCTGAGTTAATTCCTCCTCCAACGCAAAGTCTATACATCCTATAAGAGCTGGATAACCTATTTTAATAAACTTTTTCAGTTATCATGGATTTTATAATACACCCGTCTATCGTAACAAGTTACAATTCGTTTCATAAAACAAATGTCATCTATGCTACCAATTCTGAGAATATTAAGAAATAATGTACATAACAATTATTAAAATATCAGGATTTTATTTATTTATTTATTACGTAGAGTTCCGCAACTATGGCGACTTTGCTCTTCCATCAGGATTTGAAGGTTGTAATAAAAGATTCGTGTAAGTTGGAACACTCCTAATGCTTGTACAGGAAAAACATGGACTTATGTCTACAGAAACAATTTATTAAAGCGACGGATCGCTTGTGATGACCAAAAAAACCAATAATTAACCTATCTCTATTACAATATTTAAAAAAAAATAAGACCCCAATAGAAATCATCGTCATAAAACATTAAAAACTATCTTTCCTAAATCTAAGAACTGTTTTATAACGGTGATATCTGTTCGACTCTTTTTTAAAAGTATTGTGATAGAGATAGGTTAATTCTTGGTGTTTGGTGTGTCAACAGAGCACTGATGATAATGCACTGCATCGAAAGCGCTCTGTCGCTTTAATTGACAATCTTTAATTGTTACTGCGAAACTGTGGTCATTTTTAGCAGATTTTCCTTAAGGGAAATCAGCTATTGAGGTCGTACTCATGAAGCGATTTTCGAAAACTTTCTTCAAACGTCCATCGATCTTACCCAGGAGATAACGAAAATAAGGTCCGTTCAAAACGTGTGTGTGTGTGTGAGTGTGTGTGTGTGTGTGTGTGTGTGTGTGTGTGTGTATGTCTGCTACCGTTCTAGCGGTCGCAATTATTGTTTAATCGCTACCAAACTCGATATTTAGTCGTTTTATGTAAAAAGAAAGATCAAGTTCGTTAAAGGCTGAAATCGGACCAGTGGGAGGGGGGGTTAGAGGGGAGGATTTTCTAAAATTCAAAATATCTCTGTTAATATACGTTGGATCGAAAAATTGTACAGAATCAACCTTATTGCAAATTAAATTTACTATAAATATTGATATACATTTATTCTCTATGTTGAATATTAACCGAGATATTTGCATTTTCATTAAATCAGGGCGACTAACGAACGAGGGCGTCTTTTCCGTCAAAAGCTAGTTCGGCCGTTTATAACTTCACGTGGGAATTCTGCTTACTTTACGCAGTACTTTTTTTTCCACCACCTGCAAAAGAATTCACTTTCACCAGCCAGAATACCAACTTAGACTAACCACTCCTGTTTATGAATGGGCTTATGCAAAAACAACTATACATTCAACACACTCTTTAAAAAAACAAAAAACAAAAAAAAAATGTTAAGCATATTAACAAACCGCCTGAAAGCTCGCAGATCAGTCTACACAGAGAAGTAATTAAAATAATCAAAATCAAATTGTGAATTAAAGACACTATTTCTTAATAATTATGGTTGCAAAAAGTATATAATCATATTAAAAAAAAAGTAAAGTGAAAACTAAACGTTTTATATTTATTTTGAACGTTGCTACAATAGTTACTTGACTTAATTATTACTTTTATTTTAGTAAAGGGCTATATTTTTAATGGAAAAATCTAGATATTCCAAAAAAACTAATCCCACACAGTGGAAGGCATAAATTGCATTTGAAAGAAAGGGGAAAAAAAGTATACTTCAGAACTATATAAACAAGAAAATAATAAAGATCTCAAATTGTTGTATGCTAGTAACAAGAGAATAATACTGGCTTATTCCCTAGAGGGCAGAAATCTCCACAGAGAGAAGAACTCAAATATAGAGGACTTTAATAACCAAGGAAAATAGCAGACTAGTCTTTCTTGTCGTAAAAGGAAATATACTTCACTACTTCCTACAACAAGTTTATACAAAGTAATTTTATTTTTTAATTCCTTCTTGTATGCTGGTGTCCTAATAAAAATTCCTAAATGATTACGTATTATAGTAGAATGCTCTGCACTTCCGGCGAATTGTACCAAAGAAAGTGTTGTGAAATAACCTTACTTTGATTTAAATTAAAAACTTTATACATATATTTATGTTTGTGTAGTAGCCACTGTGAGATATGATTACCGTTTCATTTAGCATGTCTTCTTTAATGGAAATCAACTGTCGAGGTGGTACTTATGACACAATTTTCCAAAACCATTCCATCAAATGTCTATCCATTTTACCCAATAGATGACGAAAAAGTCCGCCACGCAGGGGCTGCGTAAATTAAGCAAATTTCCCTTGCGAAGGTTTACAATTGATAAATATACATACAAGTAACACTACCGTGAATGTTAAGTGAATAGATACAAACAGTAATTAGAAATCTATCAACCGTACAATAAAAGTTAATAATCTCTACAACGGAAATCGGCTGAGTTGTAAACATATAGGCCAGTCAACCTCGTAGTGCTGAATAGATAGATAGACCGGAAAGACAGACAATTGAAGAAATATATATGAACATGACATATTAATTTTATTGAAAACTATTTACTATAGTTAGTGGAGTAATTTAAATTTTCAAATTCCCCCTCTAAGCACCCTCCTCCCTATGTCGTGTCCGATTTCAGCCACAAAGAATTACAATCGTCATTGTTGAATAAAACAGTTATTTGTCGAGTATGGGGAGCAAAAATAAAAGTTTTCCAGTTAAGAGCGTAACATGTTAAGAGACGACTTCATCACAATGCATATGCAAGTGCCTACCTCATCTAGTAGGTGCCTGATGAATACAATGTTTGTTAATTAAGCTTCAAATAACGTTGGTTCATTATATAATGGAGTATAGTTTATGTGACATGAGAAGGAGTGGAGATTCTAACGGAACGAGATTCCATGTGATATAATAGCTTAAAGTAACAATATCAGTAGTTCAGGAAACTAGCAGAAAGTTAAATAGAACAACAATGCACCATTTAAAGTGAGTAATGACTAGCATTCCAGAACTAACAAACTTATATTCACGAATATTCATAGGAAATCATTCCAAAGCAAGCCGGCTAAAAGTAGTTGACAATGTACTAGACTGATTATACTTCCCTACTCGGTTTTGAGTGATAAACGCATTATGGGAAATAGATAAAAATAAAATTCCGCCACGCAGATGCTACGTAAGCTAAGCAGATTTTCCAAGTGCTGGTATTTCACCAAACATTAACTGTTCATCACATATTGACTAACTGTCGACGAAGAGACAATTTAGACATTCCACATGACTTACAGGAACTTCTGACCGATAACAGTAATTACATAGACTCAATCATTAAACACCTAAAATACATTAATATATACAACACACTATAATCTACAATTTCCACACACACACACACACACACACTACTCCTCACTTCTTTCCTACATTAGCAGGGTGTATAAACATTAATTTTATTTTAAGGGAAATCAGCTATTGAGGTTGTACTCATGACGGAATTTTCGAAATTTTTCTTCAAATGTCCATCGATCCTACCCAGGAGATGACGAAAATGATGTCCTTTCAAAACTGTATACATATATATATATATTTGTCTGTTACCGCTCTAACTGTCGCAATTTTTGTTTGATCGTTACCAAACTCGATATTTAGTCGTTTTATGTAAAAAGAAAGATCAAGTTTGTTAACGGTTGAAATCGGACCAGTGGAAGGGGGGGGTTTAGAGGGGAGGATTTACGAAAATTCGAAATATCTCCGTTACTATACGTCGGACCGAAAAATTGTACAGAAGCAATCTTATTGCAAATTAAATGTACTAAAAATTTTGTTATATACACTTATTCTCTATCTTGAATATTAACCGAGATATTTGCATTTGTATGCTGCGTGTGGTCACCAGTAGGCTATGTTCGGACTTTCCGCCGAGAGCTCTGGCGGCCGTTTCCATAACTATTCGTCCCTCGTGAATAGGTTTAGAGGTTAGGTTAACTGTTTTTGGGGCTAGAAACTACTGGGTTATTACGCCCTAAATAATGTTTTAGGTTTAGAGGTTTCTTACTACTACAGTTGTTATTAGGTAGATTTCTCTATTCTAAAACTTCACGTGGGAAATCTGCTTAGTTTACGCAGCGCCTGCGTGACGGACTTTATTTATTATTATTTTATTTTTTGGTTTCCCTTTCCATTCCCTTTTTTTTTATTTATTCATTTTTTTTGTTTTCTCTTTTTCCTATTTTTTTTGTATGTATTCATTTCTTTGCTTTTCTCCTTCCCTTATTTTATTATTATTATTTTTAATTATTTCCCCCCCCAGTCGATCTTATATTTACATTTATATTATTTTCTCACCATCCTGATGTTTCCATACAATATTGTTTTTTTCATTTGAAAATGGTATTTCACATTAGTGCTACCAATTCTGACTGAAATGAAGAAAATACGAATAACTCGCTTCATATTTGAGTTACGAAAAAATGTATTGAACAACAATTGTAGAACATTAATAGTTTCTCAAGAATAGTTCTGTAACATTTTATGCAGTGATTCATTATAACGGAGATATGAATGTCCCCTCTAAACCCCTCCTGTTCCAGTCCGATATATCTATATATATATATATATATATATATATATATATATATATATATATATATATATATCAAATTTTGAACGGGTCTTGTTTTTGTCATCTACAGGGTAGGATCGATGGATTTTTGAGGAAATGTTTCGAAAATCGCGGCATGAGTGCAACCCCATTTCCCTTCAGGGAAATCTGCTAAAATCTGTAGCGGCAGCATACGTAGCCGTGTCAACAGATCCAACGGGAGGTTAACAAAAGAAAAGGGGTTATGTTTTCAAATATCCTAATAAGGCCTAATTATGCAAAGTTTGTATTACTAGTTTGTTAAATAAAAATTAGTGTTGTATTTTAAGTGTTTATTTTCGGTTACGTAATGAGTAACCGTATAAGTGGCAATTGTTTGATTCAATGTTTCTTTCTACTTATATAATTGATACATAAAGGGCGCCGGAAATATGATATTAGTTTTTAAAAATTGACAGATGATGAGTATATACTTCCGAATGTACTTTCCTGATTAAATAAATTTTTAGTGAGAGCATTTAATATTGATTAAATTAAAATATTGTTTAAATAGGACCTAATGTATCAATAAAAATACACCAATTTATGTGTATTATTTGTTTCTTTTCATTTGTATTTAAAAGGGATTCACTAGAAATGTGCTAGGAGGTTGTCACTTTGAAAATAACTCAAAATTGCGTTAGGCGACTTTTTTGTTTACTGACCTGCGAGTGTGTGAGCTTATTGCAGAGGCCCTGCCTTCGACTCGCTACATTATACATCACCCCCCCCCCCTCCTTCCTGAATTCGTGAAAATTCATGTATTCAAAAAAGGACGGATGTTGACTGTGAAAAATGTATGTTTTATTCATACAAAATGGCGACCCGGAAGCAATGAAGTGGATTTATTTGTAGAAAGGAACCTGGGCGGGTAGATAGGTAGATATGAGGGGGGAAACCCGTACATCAGATCTCATGTTGTAGAGGCGTTAAGATAATCTACAAGTGATATACAATGCATAGAGGCGGCAAACACTCTTTCCACGATGAATTCCGCTTTTTTTTTATGATGTATCATGTACATGCTTGGCTTAAATTCCTCTTGAAAGAGAAAACGCTATGAAAAAGTAAAGAAAATAGGGCAATATCAGTCAGAGGGTGTCTTTATTCCTGCTTTTCATTGTTGATTCACTTAATAAAGGAGTTCAGAATATATTCCCATTAAATGCCTTTCACGCAAGCGCTGCATACATTAACCGAGTTCCTAAATATCTAGAACTCAGGTAAAAATTGTTCTGGAATGACACTCTGGTGATATCTTCTCACAGCTTAATTTCTATTTCTCCAGTAATTAGATGCCCCCCAAATGAATCTAACAATCAATAAGTTATAAGAATTAAAAGCTTTCTTTCATTTTCTTTATAAACTAAGGCAAAATGAATGCAATGAAACAATATATTATGGAAATGTAGTTAAAAAACAACACTTAAAGAAAGTCTTGAGTTTCTATGTTTCCTTTTAAATGGGACTGTTTCTTAATTACAATTTAGGGCTCACATTTCGTTATCAGCAATTGTTTTCAAGCCATTTACATACTCAAAGGTTTTTCATGAATTGGTTTCGTGACATTCGTAACTAAATAATTCTGTTTGACCATCTATTAAGTTGGCTTTTATAATTATTTATGCGCAGGTAGTAGTAACGGTGCAAATAATTCATTCAAAAAACAAAGAAAACCTAAGACGTTTAAAAATTTAAGGAACCTCAAGGCACGATTCACAGGCATATTGTGTAATAGAAAGGGATAATTAAAAACAAGAAACTGTTTAGAAACAAGGTTGTTTGAAAGGCAAATTGGTATTTTCAGTTTGTGCATATCTTAAAATACAATGCTTTCAAATACTAAAATTCCAATGTCGCATTGAGAAGTAATTTTGTTTGTGTGCTTTAATAACTGCTCATGTGTGAATATTATCTTCACTCTCACTTCAACGGGGGTCAGTTTAGCCATGTGAGTTGAAGCGGTGGACATAATCTCATATGGTAAACCTAGAGTGGCGAGTTCGATTCCTACCTGGGCAATCTGAATTTAGTGACGAGCTCATTACATAAAATCCTTCGTCTTTCCCTGGCTAGAAAAGGGTTGTAACCTGTAGATTACATGTCCAGATAAGCCGTAGTTGGAAAAAATGGACTTTAATGAATAATAAATAATAATAATTATCTTTTCAACGTATCAATAAATGGGTATCATTCTGCAATTACCATAACTATTTCATTTCTTATTATGATAAAGCGAGTAAAATCAATTTATTCCTTGATCAATAGATATCAGTTTTGGAATATTCTCAATTAAACAATATATATTCTTCCTGATGTAATTATGTTTATTTGTGGAGCTCAGTTAAAGCGTCGAACTTTATCTCAAACGGTAAACCTACAGCTGCGAGTTCGATCCCCGCCTGTGGAAAACGAATTTATTTAGTATCGAACTATTTATATTGAGAATAGATCGGTAGAGGGTCATACCAGCACGAGGAAAAATTAGCCTTGCTCACGCAGCCCTTGCGTGACGGACGTGGTTTTGCTGTGAGATAAGGCATCCTTACAAACATTTAGAAGCATTATCATTATGTTATTTTTAAGTCATTCATTTATATTTTAGCAGACTTCCCTTAAGGGGAACTTGAATAAAGTTTGCACCGAAATAAATAATTTTTATTGGCGACCCTTGCCATAAAATATGAAGAATATATATATAGACATACATATTTGCCTGTTAACGCACTAGAGGTCACAATTTTTAGCAGATTTCCCTTAAGGGAAATCAGCTATTACGGTCGTACTCATGGCGCGATTTTCGAACAATTTCTTCAAATGCCCATCGAGCCTAACTAGGAGATGACGAAAATGAGGTCCGTTCAAAATTATATATATATATATATATTTGTCTGTTCACGCTCTAGCGGTCGCAATTTTCGTTTGATCTTTACCAAACTCGGAATTTAATCGTTTTATGTACAAAAGGAAGATCAAGTTCGTTTAATGGCTGAAAATCGGACCAGTAGGAGGGGGGGTTTAGAGGGGGGATTTTTGAAAATTCAAAATATCTCCGTTATTATGCGTCGGATCGAAAAATTGTATAGAATAAATCATATTGCAAATTAAATTTACTATAAATATTGTTCTATACATTTATTCTGTATCTTGAATATTAACCGAGATATTTGCATTTGTATTCTGCGTGTGGTCACCAGTAGGCTATTCGGACTTTCCGCCGAGAGCTCTGGCGGGCCGTTTCTATAACTATTCGTCCCTCAAGAATAGGTTTAGAGGTTAGGTTAACTGTTTTTTGGGGCTAGAAACTACTGGTTATTACGCCCTAAATAATGTTTTATGTTAGAGGTTTTCTTTATTACTACAGTTGGGATTAGGCAGATTTCTCTATTGTAAAACTTCTCGTGGGAAATCTGCTTAGTTTACGCAGCCCCTGCGTGACGTACTTTTTTTGTTTTATCGTTATTAAATTCGATATTTAATCTTGTTATGTAAAAAGAATGATCAACTTCGTTAATGGCTGAAATCGGACAAGTTGGAGGGGAGGGGGGTTAGATGGGCATTTTGGATAATTCGAAATATACTACTATTACTACAGGTCGAATCGAAACATTGTGTTTTACATTTATTCTCCATCTTGAATATTAACCTAGATATTTACATTTTTCAGTTTTCAGAATTCAGTAAACCACTGCTGCTACTATTATTACATAAACAATACACGGTTATATAATAAAATAAACATTATTCGAAGCTTAAATAGCAAATATTGTTTTTAAGAGACCTTTATTATAAGAGGCATATACAAATATGTTTGATGACCCTACCCCCCTAACTAAAATTCGATTGATTCAGATGAAAATGATTCTGAGTCATAATAAATTACTGTACTCGATAAAATAAATAGTTTTTAATAAAATGAATTTATTATATTCTTGTATATTTCAGTAAATGTTTTTCTTTTCGGGAGCTTTCGGTTTGGAGGTTATTAAAATTGACTAAAAGATTTCTTATTACCGATTGTATTTCTATTCACTTAATATTCACAGCGGTGTTTTTTTTTTTTCCAGTGTGTAGATTTATTTATTGATAATTTCACGAGGGAAATCTGCTTAGCTTACGCGGCCCCTGGTTGGCGGACTTTTTTAACGACCTGATTACTAATGCGGTCTTCAGAGATCCGTCGGACATTGACGAGTAAGTCCGAGTAAAGAAATATGCATATCTATACTTGGTATAGAGTTGGAGCTGGTTGATATAAATATATATATATATATATATATATATATATATATATATATTTGTCTGTTAACGCTCTAGCGGTCGTAATTTTTGTTTAATCGTTACCAAAACTCGGAATTTAATCGTTTTATGTAAAAAGGAAGATCAAGTTCGTTAATGGCTGAAATGGTACCAGTGGGAGGGGGGGGCTTAGGGGGGAGTTTTTTTAAATTCAAAATATTTCCGTTATTATGCGTCGGATCGAAAAATTGTAAAAAATCAATCTTATTGGAAATTGATGTTACTATAAATATTGTTCTATACATTTATTCTGTATCTTGAATATTAAACGAGATATTTGCATTTGTATTCTGTGTGTGGTCGGTAGGAGTCGGCTATGTTCGGGACCTTCCACCGAGAGCTCTGACGACCGTTTCTGTAACTGTTCATCCCTCGTGAATAGATTTAGAGATCCCTTACTAGTACAGTTGTTATTAGGCTGATTTCTCATCTGTAAAACTTCACGTGGGAAATCTGCTTAGTTTACGCAGCCCCTGCGTGACGGACTTTTTTATAAATAGAGAATATGTTGTGAGATGAGATCACAAGTGTGGTATACGTGACGGACTTTTGCTTTATTTTTTAACGATTTTGCCACTCTTTCTTTAATCCATTAATCTTCGCAAAGTTGACCACTCATCTCTTTTAGATATTTATTTATTATACCCTGTCACAGTTTTGACTAGAGATTATGGTAATTCCAATACGATGGATATATATAGCAAATGATCCGCCTGCAGCAAGTACATACATCTCATTTACATTTAGTAATATTCGATTTCTCATTAACCATAATCCCATGGTGGTATATTTCCCCCCAGCTTACTGGTGCATATTAATAAACTTGTTCTCTCATTAACAATCAATGGAACCCCAACAAATAATATTTCATTGGTAATTAATTATAAGTGTTTATAATGTAATTTTTGTATTTAAACAATCCTGATTTTTTTAATAGATTTCACTTAAAGGAAATTAGCATTATTTTTTTTACTTATCATGCGATACTATAAAATCGCTACGAAACTCTATATGCAATCATTTCATGTAAAAAGAAGGATCAAGTTCACTTATGGCTGAAATCGGACTGGTGGATCTCCGTCGAATCGAAAAATTGCATAAAACCAATCTTATTGGAAATTGATGTTACTTGATCTTGAAAATTAACCAAGATATTTGCATTTTTCAGTTTTCAGACTTCAGCAAACCCCCACTTCTACTCATGTTACATAAACATTACTCTGTTATATAATAAACCACATTATTCGAAGCTTAAATACCAAATGTTGTTTTCAAGAGACCTTTATTATACGAGATACATGCAAATACGTTCTGATAACCCCCACGGTCTTAAGTTCTTGTGCTACTAAAATTTGATTGTTTGAGATAAAAATTTGTTGATTCATTATAAATTACAGTAATATGTTAATAGTAATTGAAAAATAGTTTTCAATAAAATTAATATTTTACATGCTGATATATTTAGTAATTTTTTATTTATTTTTGGTAATTGGTTGACAGACCTGTTTTCTTACATTGAGGATATTTCCCGTCGGGATGTTTCTTATCATTGTTTGCATATATTCACTGAATATTTACGGTGGTGTTACCAGTCTGTAGATTTATGTATTCCTAAAATTCATGAGGGAAATTTGCTTAGTTTAAGCAGTCATTACGTGTCAGATTTTTTTTCGTTGGCTATCCACTCGTTTACTTGAGTGCATGTAACAATTAAAGAAATCAAAGGGCAGTATTACCCTGAAGCTGTAGCCGAAGTATGACTTCATTAGGCCACCCCCATTGTTGGTTTAAAATTTGATAAATTGATTCATTATTCAATCGGCGGATCGATGGAGCCGTTAGAGAGAAATGAAAAAGGTCAGAGGAGGGAGTTTGAAATGAATTACATGGTAATTTTTATTTGATGGCCGACTAGAGCCGGGCCTCACCTATCGGCTAAACACGTTATGCGGTGCCGATTTGTCTCTATCAGTGGCACAGCCGATCACCAGCCTCCCTCTAGCATTTGTATTCATTTCGCCGGTGGCACCGCCACCATCAATTACTCAGCTCGAGGGGATATCAACCAGCTCCAACTCTATACCAAGTATAGATATGCATATTTCTTTACTCGGACTTACTCGTCCGACGGATCTCTGAAGACCGCATTAGTAATCAGGTCGTTAAAAAAGTCCGTCTCGCAGGGGCCTGCGTAAACTAAGCAGATTTCCCACGTGAAGTTTTACAATAGAGAAATCTGCCTAATAACAACTGTAGTAGTAAGAAACCTCTAAACCTAAAACATTATTTAGGGCGTAACAACCCAGAGGTTTCTAGCCCCAAAAAACAGTTGATCTAACCTCTAAACCTATTCACGAGGGACGAATAGTTATAGAAACGCCCGCCAGAGCTCTCGCCAGAAAGTTCGAAACATAGCCTACTGGTGACCACACGCAGAATACAAATGTAAATATCTCGGTTAATATTCAAGATACAGAATAAATGAATAGAAAAATATTTATAGCAAATTTAATTTGCAATACGATTTATTTTATACAATTTTTCGATCCGACGCATAATAACGGAGATATTTTGAATTTTCAACAATCTCCCCCTCTCACCCCCCCCACCCACTGGTCCGATTTCAGCCATTAACGAACTTAATCTTCCTTTTTACATAAAACGATTAAATTCCGAGTTTGGTAAAGATCACACAAGAATTGCAACCGCTAGAGCATTAACAGACAAATATATATATATATATATATATATATATATATATATATATATATATATATATATATATAATTTTGAACGGACCTCATTTTCGTCATCTCCTGGATAGGATCGATGGACATTTGAAGAAATTTTTCGAAACTCGCATCATGAGTACGACCTCAATAGCTGATTTCCCTTAAGGGAAATCTGCTAAAAACACCACTGTGAGTATTAAGTGAATAAATACAACCGGTAAGAAGAAATCTTTCAGTCATTTTTAATAACCTCCAAACCGGAAGCTCCCGAAAAGAAAACATTTACTGAAATATACCAGAATATAATATATTAATTTTATTGAAAACTATTTATTATATATATTACTGTAATTCAAAATGAATCAGAACCGCTAGAGCGTTAACAGACAAATATATATATATATATATATATATATATATATATATATATAATTTTGAACGGATCTCATTTTCGTCATCTCCTGGGTAGGATCGATGGACATTTGAAGAAATTTTTCGAAACTCGCGTCATGAGTACGACCTCAATAGCTGATTTCCCTTAAGGGAAATCTGCTAAAAATCGGAGACGGAATAGGGCTTCAGAAGGAGAGACATTCCAAAAATTCAAAATATCAACCTCAATAGCTCATCTCCCTTAAGGGAAATCTACTAAAAAGAGCGATACTGACCAATTAAATCAGAAATACGAATTTATTATTGTAATGGTTGCCTAAACTAGTGACTTTAGCGTTACACGAGGTAATATCGGTGATTTAATGTACATATTGAAGTGGGTTGTATAGAGGAGTGAGTGTGGCGAGGCAAAGGGGGTGGGACTGTATAAAGTTTCCTTCCTGCTCTGGCTCTAGAGCATTTCCCTTTATGTAGATAAAATCAGCTTTGATTCGATACACGGTTCGGCCCGTCTATCATTTGCTAACAGCCAGCTATATCTCTTTTATCAAAGTTTACAAATAATGGCTATGCCGCAATGCCAAATAAAAACGGCATAAAGCTCTCTAATGGCGTCGGGGTATGGGAGCTTCATACATTCGGTGTGTTGCATTGACGTCAGTTTCGTTTCGCAATAATTATCTGCATTAGCTGCTCGTCATTTATTTGCATGTCAAAAGATAGCTCACTTAAAATCGACATATGTTTGATACTAATTAACGTCAGCGAAATGAATCCTTAATACAATCTTCGTTGAATGTAAACTAGCAGAATCTGAATAAATGAAAAACAATGTCCGTCACACAGGGACTGCGTTAACTAAGCAGATTTCCCATCTGCCTCACGTATTTGCATTCACCTCAAAACATAAAAGCTCAATGAGAACAATATTTGGTATTTACGCTTCAAAAAATGTGCTTCATATTATAACACCTTACTGTCAATATGACATGAGTAGGAGTGGTGGTTTACTGAAGAACGAAAACTAAAAAATGCAAATATCTTGATTAATGATTAGTTAAGTTAGAGCAAAAACGTACATAAGAACATTTATCGAGAATTACATTTGAAATAAGATTGGTTTTATACAGTTTTTATAGTAACGGAGATATTTCAAATTTTAGAAATTCCATGTCATCTAACCCCCCCCCCTCCACTGGTTCGATTTCAGCTATTAAGGAACTTGATCTTTCTTTTTACAAAAAACGATTAAATACCCAGTTTGGTAACGATTAAACAAAAGTATCGACCGCTAGAGCGTTAAAAGAAATATATTCCCAGGACCTCATATTCGTTATGTCCTGGGTAGGATCGATGGACGTTTGAGGAAATTTGTCAAAAATCGCGTCACGAATACAAACTCAAAAGCTGATTTCCCCTAACGGAAATCTGCTAAAAAAATATTAGATTAGTTTAGATTTTATTTTCAATTGCTTACAGGATTATTTCCATGTAATAGAGGTTCAGCGTATATAATTGTATTAATCTATATTAGTTGTTTTATGGTACATTTATTGGTTCTATGTAATTAATAACAAGCTCTTGAATTAAAAAGAAATACGTTCTTGGTTAAACGACAATAAAAATATGGAAGACATATCTTCCACTAATTTATTCCTAACTCTTCACGTTTCAAGTCCTTTATGTTACCTCGTCAGGAGTTGTACATTTATTACCAAATGATTCGATCTCTAAACTAAGCAGATCAACCACGAGCAGGGGGAACAAACTCCTGACCTCTTATTACAACATATTCCCTATTAATCAATGTACAAAATATATGAGTAGAGCTACTGAAGGTTGAAACAAGAAGATACTAATAATTTGCTGAATAATTGAGTTAAGTTAAAATACATGGAAAAACAACTGTAGACCATCAATAGCTAAAGAAGATTGGTAATATAGTATTTTTTTAGTCACTCATAATAACGAAAATATTTTAAATTTTCGAGTTCCCCCCCCCCATATCTAAACCTACACTATTCCAGACCCTACTTCACCCAATAACAAATATGGTTTTTAGTATTGACGGAAAATGTTAAATACAGATCAAGTGAACATTTTCAAATCATGAATGTTAAATCTTAATTGAAGAAGTCATCGCGCAACGAATTTCCATATATCTCACATAATAAAGTTCGCTTGGAAGCAATATTTTATATTTAAACTTAGAATAACAGCTTACCGTTAATATGACATGAGTAGGAGTGGAGGTTTACTGAAGGCTGAAAGCTAGAAAATCCAAATATCTCAGTTAAGATTCAGGATAGAGAATTATGAATATAACAAATTTATAGGAAATAAAATTGATTGTATACCAGTTTTTGATCCGACATATAATAACAAAAGTATTTCGAATATTCAAAATTCCTCCTGTCAATACCTTCTATCTCCTAGGATGATTTTAGCCGTTAACGAACTTCAGTTTTTTATAAAATGCTGGTATATCTCGTATGGTTGTTTTTGTTATTTGAGCAATATCGACTGGCAGTGAATGCACCACATAAATAAATAAATAATTTATTGCATAAGAATTGGACATAAGCGTTCTATAAAATAAAGAAAAATACAGAAAAAGAGATGATACAAAGGAGGTGAATCTCATTGGCTTTTGATTCTCTCTCATAAACGTTTTTGGGGCACAGGTTAGCCATGTGAGTTAAAGCGTTGACTTGAATCTCACATTGTAAACCTATAGGGGCGAGTTCAATAGGAATTCATTTAATGGCGGAATTCATTAAATAAAATCCACATTTCCACCCTGGCTAGAAAAGGTTGGTGAACTTGTAAATAACCCGTCCCAATTAGGCATAGTAGTAAAAAGTGGACGATAATGAATAATTATTTTAATAAAATCTATTTTTTTAAACAGTACAATAATAATGTCAGTAGTACAAAAAGAGTTAAAATAATATCAAATGAACGAGATATGGGAAAATTAAATAGTTTTGAAACTTTATTAAATATGGCGAATATTTTATGCATTCAGATTCATTATTATATGAAAATTAAATTACTCAAACAAAAATAAAGGATAAAAAATGAATATTTGCAAATATTTAATATGCCTTCCGTTGCTTCTCTATATGTTAAATTCTTTTTCTCAATGTGGTTTTAATTTTATTTTGTGTTTTGTTAATATTTTTGATGACTTATAAATAGTTTACCATTGTGGTGAAATGGATCATGGTCAACTAAGTGAGGAACATATATTTCCATTGTGGTTTTTTTAATGTTTAAATATTTAGAAATATTTTACCATTTATAGAAATTTCCATCAAATAAAACGATTTAAAAATACTATCCAGCGTAATACTTGACATTATTAGTTAAAAATATCTTTAGATCACTGGCATATTATATATTTTCTTAGAAGTAAATGTCTAAGTTTCAATGCAGCATTTATTCATTATTGGTTACATTTCTAATGTTGGAAAATAATTATCGTTCAATTACATTAGAATAAAAATTTGAATTGTTCTAATTTCCAGTTACAAAATAAATAAATGGCCTCAATAAAAAATACATTACTCACCATTCAATACACCGTACAAACAACAAAATTAAAAGCCATAGAACTGACATATAGAAACATGATGTTTAAATATAAGGATGTAAACTCCAATAAACATTGCATACTAAATTAAATTTTCGAATCTAATAATAGTTTCCAAAGGAACGTGAAATAGAAAATGTCTGATAACTGGAATCATTGAATATATCTCTTGAAAACGAATATCTGGTATCCTGTAGATAACCCGCCCCAATTAGTCATAGTTGCATAAAGTTTACTTTAATAACTTATTAATCTTATAAAAGTTTGAATAAGCTTTGAATTTTTCTAGTTGTAATTTATAGCCTTTTGATAAATAATAGCCCAATCTAGTTCGCATTGACGGTGCATCAACAAGGTTTAATACCAAAGGGTTGTTGCCATGTTGTTATCAGCATGATAAAATGAAAGTTGCGGGAAGCTGGACACCACAGCGGACCACTTAAGAGAGCGGCAGCTGATCAATAATCCATCGTGAGCTGTTTGCTGTTTAGCCACAAATATTTGTAGCCGACTTAGCGAGACCAACATCGACCCCTGGCTCTTCCATTAGTCGCATTCCTCCTGCAACTACAGTCCGGGGCCTTATGTATACCCCGACCCAGCCTTTCATTAACTTCTGCGGATGCCGAGGGTGACCCAGGACGTGCTGTGATGACTTAAAGGTTTGCGCCGCATTAATGGCTCTATAAAGCTGGTAAAAAAATAAAATGTCCAAAATAATGACAACGATGACATGGCTGGCAGTAAATGGAAGTCATAGGTAAAAGAAAAGAAATGGAAAAAGGGTACGAATGAACCACTAACAGCCCTACGCATGAGAAGAGCAACACATTTATATGAGCCAAATTCAGAAGTATAACACCTCTCAACAAAGACTATATTCCTGTATGTGGCTTTTTATCAGATGTCAGTTGATGTTGTAAGAGATACTGTGAAAGTATCAAAATTTGTTTCGCTCATATATTTTTTAGCAGATTTCCTTTTGGGAAAATCAGCTAGAGGTCGTACTCGATTTCAAAATATATCGATTTCGAAATATTTGTTTGATCGTACCAAATTAAATATTTACTCGTTTTATGCAAAAAGAAAGATCAAGTTCTTTAATGGCTGAAATCGGACCAGTGGGAAGGGGGGGGGGGTTAAGACGGGGGATTTTAAAAAAAATTGAAATATCTCCGTTACTATACGTCGGATCGAAGACTTGTATAGAACCAATCGTATTGCATATTAAATGTACTATAAATATTGTTATATAAATTTATTCTCTATCTTGAATAATAACTGAGATATTTGAATTTTTATTAAGTGTGTGCGGATAAAGGACGGCTATTGTCGGTTGTGTTCATGAGTTTCTGCCGAAAGTTAGTTCGGCCGTTTCCGTAACTGTTTGTCTCTCGTGAAATTGGTTTAGAGACACGTGTAAGCTTCTATTTTGTGAGTTATATGCAAATACGTTCTGTTGACCCCTCCCCCTTCTTCAGTTCTTGGACTACTGAAATTAGAGTGATTGCGATAAAAAATTATTCTGATTCATTATAAATTAGAGTATTAGATATACTAAATAGTTTGAAATAGAGTTAATATGTTATATTCAGATATATATCTGTAATTGTTATTCCTTCCGTTGAAGAATATATCTATCTGTTCAGCTCTGAGAGGTTGGCAGACCTGTTTGTTTACAATACAGAAGCCGTTTTCATTGGGAGCTTAAGCTGAGCAGTTTTCCCACGTGCGGGTATTACACACGTCTAATCTCATCTCACCATATATTCTCTATTTCTAAGTAAGTGGGTGTTTAAAAAAGATGAACTCATGAAAATGGGAATAACTATCTCAATATAGGAATTACTAATAAAATTAAATAGGAACAATTGTAGACCATCAATATTTTAACAAGATTAGTTCTATAAAATATTTCCATCCGTCACAAATTAAATAAATTTTGAAATTTCTAACTCCTCCCTCTAAGCACCCCTATTTCATGTGCAAATTCAGTCTTTAACGAATGTAACATTAGATTTTAATAATACGCTTAAATATTCAGTAATATATAGATCAAAACTTGGTACATTTTAACTGGTGACGACATCGTACTACGTATTTAGATGTATCTCAGACAGTAATGAATCAACGAAAACAATATTTGGTGTTTAAGCTCCAAATAAAGCGTTTCATAATATAGCAGGATATTATTAATACGACATGTGTAGGAGTGGGAGTTTCTGAAGAATGAAAAATAAAAATCATGCTATTATCTTGATTAATAAACAAGATTAAAAGTTTATATAACAACATTCATAGAAAATTAAATTTGGAATATTGCAAAGATTTGTGTTATGAACTTTTTTGATCCAACGTATTTTAACGGAGATATTTTGAACTTCGAAATCCCCCCCCCTCTGAACCCCCACTTCCACTTTTCTGATTTCAGCTATTAACGAGCTTATTTTACATTTTTCATAATAATTCAGTTTAAATATCGAGTTTGGCAACGATAAAAAAAATATTGCAACCACTAGAGCGTTAAAAATATATATAATTTCGAACAGACCTCATTTTCGTCATCTTCCTGGTAGGATCGATGGACACTTGAGGATTTTTTTTCGAAAATCACGTCATGAATTAAACCCACTGATTTCTCTTAAGGAAAGTCTACTAAAACTAAAAATATGAGACCCGCTACGGTGTAAGGAACAGGTCCAAGAAGAGCTTCAATGTCAGTAAATAGTATGTAGACCTCCAGAACGCTAGAGTAAAAACTTGACTTGAAGAAGCTTTTATTCTATTAATTGAATATTATATTTTATGAAGTATGAATATATTTCATTTACTTCTAAAAGGTTTTTGTAGTTATTTCAACAATTTATTCTGTTTCCTGTTCTGTGTTGTATATTAATACGACTATCCTATTTTATCCTATATTTATTTACTATCGGTTATGGTATTTTATATAGTGCGAGAGAAAAAGAGAGAGATACAAAGAGACAGTTTATGAAATCTCGTTTTCAAGAGATATATTCAATGTTTCGAGTTATCAGAGATTTTCTATTTCTCGTTCCTTTGGAAAATATTATTAGATTTGAAAATATAATATAGTATGCAATGTCTATTGGAGTATACATCGTTATATTTAAACATCATGTTTCTATATGTCAGTTATGTTGCTTTTAATTTTATTGTTTGAACGGTGTATTCAATAGTGAGTAATGTATTTTTTTATTGAGGCCATTTATTTATTTTTAAACTGGACATTACACCAATTCAATTTTTTATTCTAAGGGAATTGAACAATAATTATTTTCCAATATTTTAGAAACGTAACCAATTATGATTAAATGCTGCATTTAAACATTTATTTCTAAGACTGTATAAAATAAGCCAATGATCGAAACATATTTTTAACTAATAATGTCTAGTGTACAGTTTTTTAAGTTCGTTTTATTTAATGAAAATTTCTATAAACATGAACTAAGTTCAGAATACTTGTACTACTTCAGCAATGCTATTACATGTTACTTTCACTTCTTAGGTAAGAAAAGAAAAGCCTCGTTCCTTCACAGTTGTTTATTCGTTGCGACAAAGCACTTTCAGAGCCTACGCTCCTTCACCAGTGCTCTGCTGGCAGGCATTTACCATTAAAAACGTCGCATAATATGTCATTTATTTATTTATTTGTTTATTTATTTATTTGAGCTTCGCAGCTTTAGCGATTTTGCTCTAAAATAAAGCTTAAAAAACAAAACAATACTTAAATGAAAACAAAATACAAAAAAATAACAAAATTAAACAAAACACAAAAGGAACACAAAATATAAAAGGAACATAGAACACAAAAGGAAGACAAAACACAAAAGGAACACAAAACACAAAGGGACACAAAACATAAAAGGAACATAGAACATAAAAGGAACACAAAACATAAAAGGAACATAGAACACAAAAGGAACATAAAACACAAAAGGAACACAAAACATAAAAGGAACATAGAACACAAAAGGAACACAAAACATAAAAGGAACATAGAACACAAAAGGAACACAAAACATAAAAGGAACATAGAACACAAAAGGAACATAGAACACAAAACATAAAAGGAACATAGAACACAAAACATAAAAGGAACATAGAACACAAAAGGAACACAAAACATTAAAAGAGCATAGAACCCAAAGGAACACAAAACATAAAAGGATCACAAAACAGAGAGAAAATACGAAAAATAGAGATGAAATCAGAACAGAAATGGGAAAGCAATTGAAACGCAACACAAATATGTCATTTAATTAAGTAATACGAAATATATGTACATATTGAAAGTCAGGAATTATAGTTAGAACATAAATCTTGAAGAATACAAGTCAGTGTCCCTGCAAATATTTACAGTTTATATATACGTATGAAAATTAAAGTTAAAAGCTTACCAGAATAATATATACAAAATTTCAATAAGTAATTAAAATAAACAAATGACAAAAAAATATTTATAGTTAAAAGGTTATAAAATAGGATAACTAATAAAAAACCGAATAGTCAAATTAATAATTTTTAAATAACCAAAAGTGAAGGAACAACCACCGGAATAATGATTCCTTCACCACCAAGCACCTCAAAAACGGGTTATATTTACTTATTAGTAAGCATAATCACCATTTTAGCCGTATTATTAAATAAAAAACTTGGTCTCTTCTTGAATTCGTAGATTCAAGACAAGACCAAGTCGTCCTCACAAGACTACGTATTGGACATACATACCTGATACATTCTTACATAATGAACAAAAAAGACCAGCCTACCAGTACTCATTGCAACACTGGACTAACTGTAAAACACCTAGAAGCAGAATGCAGATTGCGAACTTACTTAAACCTTACACATGACTTGAAAGAACTACTGACTGAGGGGAGCTCTCATATCGCCACTATTCTTACATATTAAAAAAACAATCGGGCAGTTTGAGAATATTTAAATACATATTTTAAAATTTCTAATGTGCATGTGTGTGTGCGTATGTGTGTGATGCGATTAAATTTGATTGATATGTCCCTATATTTATGAATAGATGTTGTTTCTAAGTTACCAAATTTTCTGTTCATTTATTTATTTACCACTTTTTTAATTCTAAGTTGTGTTCGTGTTTCATGTTTCTTTTAGTGTTTTGTGTTCCGTTTACAGTATTTTTATTAATATTATTTTGTGTGTTCCTTTTTTCGTCATTCTGTTTACTTGTTTTACGTTATTGTTTTTCCCATCTTTAAGAAGAGCCAAGTCGCCACAGTTGTGGAGCTCTATTGTTTATAATAATAAATAAACAAATTCAGCTGTACAAACCCTCACCTCATTATTTTCTAGTTAATTGTATTTTAGTAGTAAATAAGTAGTGCATTTAATAGTAACGTAAATATACAATTTACGTAAGTTATTAGGTTAATAATTAAGAAATTATCATTTTCTTCTAAATAGATGACAGGCAGAGCAATTAAAAGACGTCTTTCAGTCTTATATTATTTTATGAACTTCGCCCTTCATGCCCCGAACCCGCTGTCACCACTTCAGGGGATTACAACTAAAAACTACTGAAAAGACTGTCCTCACAGCTACAACTAATCATTCTTATCAATCTTAGAAGTTAACTTATCAGTCTAGATACACACAGGACATTTTACTGGTTGCCAGGACACGAAAACTTAGGACTGAATGAGACTGCGGACTCAGAGGCCAAAAAAGCAGCTGAAAAACTTGAATTTGAACAAATAGATGTATTACATGAAGACAATTCAAGACAAACAAAACACCTCATCTTAGATGCATGTCAAAATGACTGGATTAAAACAAGTACTGATAACAAACTACGAACTATTAAGAACACTATTTGCATGTTGCCATCAAGTTCCAGAAACTCCAGGAGGGAAGAATTAATTTTTTTGAGACTTATAATCAGGCACACCAAATTAACTCATACTTAATGACAAGGACTGACAGACCTACTGGCCCAACTTGTAAAATTCCCTTGACGATAGGTCATATACTGACAGAATGCCGAAAACGACATCACCAGGACTTCCCCTATGACTTACAACAACGTTTGACGGAAGGCAGCTCATACATTAACAAAGTATTGTAATACCTACACAAAATTCAAATATACGATAAATTTTAACATACAAATTAAGTCTGTGGTGTGCAACAGGATTTCAAATTATCTGCATTAATTGTTTTAGATGCGTTTGTACACATGTATATGTTTAACCGAAAGAGGAAATTACGATAATTATTAGCAAAAAGTACCATTTTCAGCCATTCATTTCCTATTGATCATCCACCAACTACACTCATCACCAATTTTATTTTTTTTATGTTTACTTATAAAATGTTTATCAATTTCACTTTTGTTATTGTTTTTCTGGTATTTGTTATTGTTACTTGTTGTTATCTATTTTAATTTTGAACAATTTTTGAAAGGGCAAATCGCTTTTGATATGATGTACATAAATAAATAAGAAGTTAACTTGTTGCTCGAATCCTGACAAAAAGTTCAAGAGTCAAACATTTTATTTCCCGCCTTAATAATTTTGACAAGTCGGAGTACTCGAGTGTTACATATTGGGAACAGTCGAGAGGAGCTGGGTGTTACCCAAGGGCTTTGAGGACAGTGGGGCTGCCTACTTAAAATTCCCAATATCCCACCAAGGTGGGCCAATTCTGAGAAAGGATAAATCTAACTTCCCTCCCCCCTCTACACTTTCTACGTAATGGATTGAGTTGGGATTTCAAACTTATTCCACAGTTTGTGTCTTATATTGCTTTGGCTCCAAACTCATATCTCACGGTCTTTCATGTCTCCCGTTCTTATGTTCATCATGACTAGATGCCAGCAAACATTTTTTTTTGTAATGTCTTTCTAATTTTTCGTTGTAAATAATGGCTGTACCAGCCAGAATCGATGGACATACTTTAGGACTAGACTAGTGAAATAACTTGTTGAGAAGATGATTTGTTCCCTTAACTAGTAAACAATTCTTACTTCAATATAAACATTTAGTTTGCTATAGTCAATATTTTGACCTTACAGAGACACAACCAGGAAAAAAATATATGTTCCGTAATATTTTCTAAACTAAAATAAAATGCTTACGAAATTTGGCAATTATTTAGTAGCCCAAGATTCATTTTATCAAAAACATGCCTAAACTATTTATAAGTTATCAAAAATATTATCAAAACACAAAATAAAATTACAAATACATTTTGAAGCAATTTAGCATGTATTGAAGCAGTGTAAGGGTTATTATAATTGGCAAATATTCATTCTTTATTTTTGTTTGATCAATTTCATATTCATGTAATGTTAAATCTACATGCACAGAAAATTCACCATATATAACCAAGTTTCAAAATTATTTAATTTTTCCCATATCTCGTTTATTTGTAAATTTTATTTGATATCACGTTAACACTTTTGTACTACTGGCATTTATATTGTACTTTTTAAAAAAAAAAAAAAAATCAATTTTATTATTATAATCATTTTTTTCTACTATGGTCAATTGAGACGGGATTTCTACCGGTTACCAAATTTTTTCAAGACAGGATGGTTGTAGGGATTTGATTTAATGAGTCCGTCATAAATAAATCCGTATTGCCCAGGCGGGAATCGAACTCGCCACTCTAGGTTTATCATATAAAAATTATGTGGTTGACAAAGAATAATACGATTTATAATAATAAAAATAGTCTACTGATAGTTTCATAATAGTTTTAGGGCATTTAGCAGATTTTCCTTAAAGTAAATCAGCTATTGAGGTATTTTTTATGACGCGATTTTTGAAATATTTCCGCAAATGTACACCGATCTTACCTAGTTGACGAAAATGAGGTCAGTCCCAAAGTGTTTATACATCCTTGTCTCTTAACTCCCTAGCGGTCGTAATTGGGTTAACGGCTGAATCTGACGGCGAGAAGAAGGGAGGTTTAGAGGAAGGAAATTTCAAAAATTCGAAATAACCCAGTTATTATACGTTGGATCGCGAAAGTGCATAGAACATAGAATATTAAATGTTCTATAAATGTTTTTATATCACGTTTTTTTAATTATCTCGATTATTAACCGAGATATTTGCATTTTGCTATTTTTCGGCTTTCAGTAAACTCCCACTCCTCCACATGTCATATTAACAATAAGCTGCTATATCATTAAGCACTTTATTCAAAGCTTAAATATCAAATATTGTTCTCATTGCACTTTTAATTTTTGAGAAAAATTCATAAACGTGTGAAATCTATTTAGTTAAAGCAGCAAGTAGTTTTAGTGTTGAACGAGAAATCTACTTGAAAAGATTCGAATTGTATCTTCTATTCTTATAGCCCAAATATTCAATTCTGTTCAGAAAATACCTACAATATCCTTAATGTGGAATAAAATGCACCAGAATTAATTTTTAACTGGTTAGTCGTCAATTTCTTTATTGTTCTAATTGTTATTGCTTAAATCTGTTTTTGTATTGTAAAAAGGACTTTGGTCTTCACCATAGAATTACGCTAAAATGTATTAATTTTCCATTTGAAGTAGATATTGCTGTAACAAGTTATACCATAGTTACCACATGAAAACATTTGAGAAAGTATGAAGTCTTATAATTCTGAATAAAGCAAATTTTAAATCATAAATATTTATTTAATATATTTACCTCCAGTGAATTTGTTATTCTATTACATTTGTGGTACTTTAGCGTTTTACGGTTTAAAATAGAATAATATTAAGACTCATTTTTCCTGCCTTCTGAGATCATATATTTTCATGAGAAATGAAGATAAATTGTGTCTGGCAACAATTTCTACGTTAAATACTCCTCAAGAATTCTGAGGGTTGAAAACTCTTCTTCTTATTTTTTTTTTTTTTTTTCTTCAAAAGTTTATTCTAAACTAGTAATATTTTCAATTATAAAGAGTTTGAAAAGCAATTTGTTTTTCGCTCTAGGCTATGGGTTTCTTCGGAGGAATTTGAAAGACTTCAGGACGCAGTTAGCTCTAATAAAATTACTTCTCACTTTCTACTTGAGAGAGGGCTGAAACGGGAGCAATTAAAAAGTTAATGAGAAGGAGTTATCTATAAAAGATGAAACACAACACCTTGTTCCATCAGACGCGGAGGATCGATCCAAAAACACACCAGAAAAACTCATTATCTTCGGTTTGCTTCCAAAATGATTATAGCAACTTTGGTTGGGTGGCCAGTCTGCTTAACAAGTTTTTAGTTGTGTCTAGTGATTATATAATGATTCGCCATTTTTTTCCTTTAGGAAAAATGAAATGAGGTCACATTTCGACGATATTAATTCTTACGTAAACAGTCCGTCACGCAGTGGCTGCGTTAACTAAGCAGATTTTCCACGTGCGTTACGCACCTATTTGCATTTATCGCAAAAAGGAGAAGTTCAATGAGAACAATAATTGGTATTTTAGGCTTCAAATAAAATGATTCATAACATAATATCATATTGTTCATATGAGATGAGTAGGAGTGGGAGTTTAATTAAAAATGCAAATATCTCTGTTAATAATCAATATAGTGAAAAAAATGTGTATAATAACATTTATGAAACATTAAATTTGCAATAAGATTAGTTCCATACAATTTATTCAACTCATAATAACAGCGATATTAAGAATTTTCAAAAATTTCCCCCTCTAAGCCACCCTACCCCTTGTCCGATTTCAGCCGTTAACGAACCTGATCTTTCTCTTTACATAAATCGACTAAATGTCGAGTTCGGTAACGATTAAACAATTATTGCGACCGCTAGAGCAGTAACACACACACGCACACACACACACACACACACACACACACACACACACACACACACACATAGATATGTGCTTGTGTGTGTGTGTGTGTGTGTATAGTTTTGAACGGACCTCATTTTCGTCATCTTCTAGGTAGGATCGATAGTCATTTGAAGAAATATTTTGAAAATCGCGTCATGAGTACGACCTCAATAGCTGATTTCCCCTAAGGGTAATCTGCTAAAATGGAGAGGTACCACACCACTCAGCTGATAATATCGATACATTAAAATGCCTGACCAGAGTATAAATCGATTACCTCAAAACGTTCGAGTTTTGAAAAAAATCGATAACGAAAGAAGAATAGTTACACCTGCATCTAATCGACTAGCTATTTATTTAAATACATATTTGATAAATATACAACATAAATTCCTTATATCGGTTTTCTTGTGTACTACATATTGTTTGTTTTTAATAATGTGGTATTAACTTTTATCTTGGTTACGTTTTTGTCATTATCTAAAATTTCTACCTCGTAAAAAATTTTATTTATGCTTAAATGTCGAAGAATAGTTTTATTTTTACACTATTCATTATTTTAATTTATCAATATTATCATATGAGTGGTGTGGTACATTTCCATTTGTGTCATTCTAAAAGGACCGCCGAGGTGGCAAGGTTGTTTTTTTTAATAAGTGAATTGCTCTTGAATGCGTCTTAGAGGAAGCGAAACAAGCAGAGGAAAATAAATAAGCGGATATATTACAGATGTTCTTCATCTATTGATCTTCCACCATTTTTCATTCAACGAAGATGGAAAAGAGGTCATATTTCGACGAAATCAATTCTAATATGCATAAGAATTAATATAGTCTACATTAGTGCATGTAAGCTGCATTATTGCTTAATGGCAACATGAGGACTGAAATGAAATTATGTTTTCCTTTGTAAATAACATTAAAATCCTTTGAGTTTGGGAAGATAGAATTAATTTCAGTGAAAGTGGGTAAATAATTTTTAAAACGAAAAACTAACAAACAAGCAATGTTTCAATCAAACGAACATCCTCTCTTTATCGTTAACGCACAAGGTTTGCGACCAAGAAAACAGGCCCAATTACCTGAATTGTCTTCTGATTCCCCTTTCCACATAACCTTATAAAGGTCCGTCGTACCACTTTCGTCACGCATTTGCATTTACATCAAAATGTAAAAGTTTTATGAGAATTTGGTATTTAGGGTTCAAATAATTTGCTTCATAATATTACACCTTACTGTCAATATGGACTGAGTAGAAGTGGCTTTTATTGGTTCAAGCGAATTATCTTCCAAATTTTGAAATAATAAAGTATTAAATGGGAAAGGAGGGAGTGTAGATGGCCCTGCCCACTGAAGTCAAGAAAACTATTCTGGAAATGGCAAGTCAAATCAAACCAAAAGCTACAGAGTCCCCGCGAAGTAACCTAAATCCCCTCCCCCCCGGAAGGAAAAGTTGGCACAGCTTCTGCAGCCCTTGGATCTATTATTATTATTTCTAACTCGGAGCTTTTGACCAATCAACTGCTCACTGTCAACCCGACAGGAACTGATCATAACCCGACAACAACAGGAATTACTGTTATAAACTGTATTATAATTTTATAGTGAACAAAGAAAAGGCATGTAAAGAAATAAAAATTGAATTAAAATTTTAGTGACTAACAATAAGCATTTGTATGAGATATTTGCATTTTTCAGTTTTCAGCCCTCAGTAAACCCTACTCCTACTCATGTCACATTAATAAGTTTTTTTTTATCATTAACCACTTTTTTCCAAGGTTAAATGCCAAATATTGTTTTCATTGAACTTCTACTTTGTGAGATATATGCAAATACCTCCCTCCTCCTTTTAATTTGTTCATTGACTACTAAAATTTGAGTAATTCAGATACAAATTATTCTGATTAATTATAAATTACAGTACTAGATATAGTAAACAGTTTTCATTATAATTAATATATTATATTGTGATATATTTCAGTAATTGTTTTTCTTTCCGGTAAAGAATTTTTGTAAAGAATTGACTGAAAGATTTCTCATTACAGTTTGTATTCATTAGTATTCACGGAGGTCTTAAGTATTATCACTGTGTAGAAATATCTATTCTAATATGTCACTGGGGAAATCTGCTTAGTTTACACAGACCGACGAATGACATTTAATATACGAGATTCTCGTTTTCGACGATATTAACTAACCCTTAGTCCGTCTGCCAGTCTCAATTTCAGTATTCACAATACCTATCCAAACTAGTGACCCAAAGGAGTCACCCGACATTTCAGAGTATATTCCACCCTCTCTACTCACGGCTAGATAAGACCAAAAACCCACAACACCAAAACCTATTAGAATTAGACTGAGTAACATAACAGAAAAAAAAAATACAAAACTCAAACAGTCTTGACGAATTTGACTCAACTCCACCTTGGACAATTCAAGAAATATCTATGGATACTCAAATCACCAAACTCATAAACAAATAACTCTAGGAAAATAAGGGAAACTTTCATTAATAAAATAGAAAAATACCAAAACCAAAAGTTTGAATTTTTGACAGACATTTTAGACAGGATATTGTGTCTGCCAAAAGTTCAAACTCAACAAATCTATTCATCTATCGGCATCTATTCCGCCGAACTATTGGCAACTCAGTTCGCTTTATATCACTGCATTTGCCAACACTTGAATCATGAAAAATTCCTGATATGCACCGACTCGTTGAGCCCCCCCCCCCTTAAAATCGCCCTATTAAGTATTAAAGATGTATTTACAAACAACCGAATATTACAAAAAATACATAATCAAATACAAATGCTCCGAGCGTTAAAAAGGGTCGTCTACTTCACGTGTATTCCAAGCCATGTGGGAATAGATGGAAATGAAAAAGCAGATTTAGCAGCCAGAGAAGCCCACCAACTCGACTCCATCACCCCAACAACAATTACATCTGCAGAACTCTACCAACCACTCAAAGAAGAAATTGATAAAAACTGGCAACACGTGTGGAACGAAACCCAGAGCAATAAACTAAAAACTATTAAAACCACCATCCGTCCCTGGAAATATTCGACAAGAGATAACAGAAGAGATGAAGTTGTATTAGGAAGACTCAGAATAGGGCACGCAAGATTTACGCATGGTTATCGTATGGCAAAAGAACAACCCCCAATTTGTGGGGGGGGGGGTATCACAGACTTGGCCACATATTAATGGAATGTCATAAGTGTACAAGTATTCGAAACGAATGCAATATTTCCAATGATATAGAAGTGGCACTTGGAGACGACCGAAAAGAGCTAGATAAATTGCTCAATTTTTTTAAAAATTACGAATTTATACAATGAAATTTTAAATACAATTGTTTTGTATCCTCGTTTATGTTGTTAAAATGGCGATATGGGTGAGGATGCCAAGGTGTGAGTGATATACATTACAGGGCGATGATAACCTGGTAGTTTTTCGCCCTTAAACCCTACGAAACAAACAAACAGTATTCACAAGGGTTAGTCTTCCTATGGGTTGGATAGATGGACAGTTTCGAGAAATCTTGCCTTGACCAAACTGGCTTAATATGTGAAAAATTTAGGATTCAGTTCGTGGTCTGGGCCGAGCTCTAAAAGCCAGTTCATAAAACTGGGAAGTAACAGAGGGCGATATTAATGAAAGTAAAGGAATGGTTAATGCGGGCTTGGAAGTAGATAAGTTGTTTAGAGTAGGCATTAGAGTCTAAGCCAGACTTGAGTAGGACTTGACTCTTACTAAGGTCTAAGTACCGGCTCGTTTAGGCCCTTTACTGCTCTCTCCCTCCCTACTCTTAATATGGCCGCCGTCTAGGATTACAGCCTATTATTGCAAGCCAACTATAAAAGCATCAACTAAATAACCAAAATAACTAACAACACAACTTTGATCCAAGCTCACCTTTAGTTATAACTATAAGTGATCCCTTGCGCATAATATATATATATATATATATATCGTACAATTAAAGTTTACATATATATTTTACTATCATGTTCTATTTAAGTCTTTAAAACTGAAAAAGTAGAGAAATCAGAAGTCTTCTCTGCAAACCATTTCATGATTGCCAATTAGCAATTTAATATTGCAAAAATACAAATAACTGATATTTTCCATACGAACTGGAATTACTATTAAGGATTAAAAAAATAAATTAAAAAAATGTCATGCTATCTCACGGCTCTTGGTGGTCTCTATAATAACAATTCCATCCATAGAAAACGCTCTTATTGCACGATTAAATCAGTAATTCCCAGAAGAAGAACGGTTAAGTATTAATTTCATCTGAGTGGGATACTTCCACGAAAACTACTATCAGTATTCTAACTGTAGAAATTCAAATACTTCAAATATTTTAGATATAGAGTCTTTTCTTTATAAAATACTCCAAAGAGATTCTTCTTGAGACATTATTAATGAAAAATGTCCACAAATCTTTTCAAATTTTAATAATCTTTGCCACGAGCAAAACAAAAATCCTTCTTGAAGTAGAACAAGCATTAACCAGTAGGAAACGTTGGGATGCCCAAATACATTGAGTTGGAGAAGACTTGGCCGATATTTATTAAAAAAAACCAAAAAAAACAATTGGAACACTTTTTTTTTACTGTATAAATTCAGGAAATAATATTTTTAAAAAATGAGTGATAATATGAATCTACTAAAATAATATAAGATATTCAAATAACAATAATAATAAGAAGTGATATATAAATATATATCACTTCTTATTTTTATTGTCATGTTAATTATGTATATATATATATATATATATATACTAGCTAAGGTACCCAGCGATGCCCGGGAAATCATTGTGGACTGACTAATGATGGTATTTTGATAGTAAGACTTCAATGTGTACAATTACACTTCCCTCCACGGCGTAATGATTTTCCGAAATAGCCAACCCTGAAGGGTAACTTTTGGCGATTAATAGAATATAAATTTTATTTTTGAAGGATTAATGAAAATGCGTTCCTAATCTATCCCTCAACACTTTCTGACTCACCGTTTTTCAATAGTTCAAACCATAATCATGGGTAGCATTTATTACAATTAAATATCATCTATAATGAGCATATTTCCTTTCTAAAGCCTTCTTCAAATATTTATATCACTCCTTATTATTATTGTTATTTGGATATCTCATATTTTTTTAGTAGATTCATATTATCACTCATTATTTAACATATTATTTTCTGAATTAGTACCGTAAAAAACTGTTACAATTGTTTTGTTAATAAATATCGTTGTAATTTTTGATTTATTGCGCCTCGTGAACACTCTTATTGGCGTATATTATAAAGATAAGACTCTATATCTAAAATTTTCTAAGTATTTGAATGTCTATAGTTAGAATACTTCATACGGTAGTCTTGAGCCTCCTTCCGTATGGTTCCTCTGTAGCCGAACAGTATCCCACCGACTTCATAGTTTTCTGGATATTTTTCCTCAAAATTGTCAATGCATCTTTTATATATTCCTTTCTTTTATCCATCGACTTTCGCCGCTTCTTCAGGATTATTGGATTCGACCCGCACAGTGGTGTTTATTATTAAATCTTTTGAACTACTAGGTTTTAAAGCAATTATTTCTGCAAACCTCTGAGAGGCGGCATTGCTGATGCCCAAAGACTTCCTCAAGGCACTTGTAAACGTTTTCTGAATGAAGATTCATTATGGCATGTTTCACGTTGTGGTTGCGGTTAATGAATTAAATGATATTATAAATTGTATGTGTTATTTTCTGTACTCTATGCTCATTTTGCTATTTACGATGGAATATATACAAGTTACCATCCCTTTCTAGGCAGGGTGGAACTCAGGGTTTTATTTAGTGAGTTCGTCACTTAATAAAATCCTATTGCTCATGTGGGAATCTAAACCACGATTCTAGGCTTCCAAAGTCTATTTATACTTATGGGTTGACTCACAATGGTGACCTGACCTCCAGCGGTTTCTAACATTAAAGTGAAACAACCCTCCCCCCCACACACACTTACACGCACACATAAATTATGAATACATTTTTGAGTATGTGTTTTAATTGAAGTTCTAAAGTAAGTATCTAATAAAACATTTTTATTGTAAATTGGATAAAAGGATATTAGAAATCATTGATGTGTAGTTAGACCGGACGTTCATAGGAAAGGGTTATCAAAAACTAACTCTGTCTCGACTTTCTTTTTTGCTTTCCTTCAATCTCATCTTTTACGCCAATCATCTGTCAATCAATCAAGGCTCAATCGTATTTTTGAACTGAATTCTCTCGCACTCTCTTTCTCCCCCACAATCTTCTTTTTACTCACTCTGGAGGATACGATAGAAGTCAAAACATAAGTATAACATTTATTGTTAATTTGATGGAAAACTGTATTACAATGGGCGCTTAGGTTAACGAGAGTCAGCAAACTCGTTTGTCAAAAAAATTACTTTTACAGGAGACATAAAAAACTGATAAAATCATTCAGTAAAATATTGATGTATTATTTCCAATTATTTCAAAGTGCAGGTGAATAGTATAAAATAATTTTGAATATAGCCTTGAAAAAGAACATCCAGAACAGTACAATTAATATAAATATATGCAAAAATCGGGATTTGTCATTTTTTTGACAAACGAGGTTGCTGGTCAACACATTCGATATGTTTTTAGCAGATTTCCCTTAAGGGAAATCAGCTATTGAGGTTGTACTATACTACTATATACTTGTAGTGCAACTACTATATATTTGTCTGTTACCGCTCTAGCGGTCGCAATTTTTGTTTGATCGTTACCAAACTCGATATTTAGTCGTTTTATGTAAAAAGAAAGATTAAGTTCGTTAACTGCTGAAATCGGACCAGTGGGAGGGGGAGGTTTAGAGGGGAGGATTTTTGAAAATTCAAAATATCTCCGTTACTATACGTCGGATCGAAAAATTGTACAGAATCAATCTTATTGCAAATTATATTTTTACATACATTTTTTCTCTATCTTGAATACTAACCGAGATATTTGCATTTTTATTAATTGTGGGCGGCTAACGGACGAAGTGACTTTCCCGCCAAAAGCTAGTTCGGCCGTTTCATTAACTGCTCGGCTCTCGTGAAATTTCTCTATTGTAAAACTTGGGAAATCTGCTTAGTTTACGCAGCCCCAGCGTGACGGACTTTTCCTTACTTGAAACTTCTTTACTCAAAGCTGAATTCTTCGTAATTAAATAACACGTTAAATGTTGAATTGAACTCTGGGCATTAATATGGCTCAATCGTGTAGCTATAACACTATTCGTAACTAAGAAGCGACAAAGAGCTATAATATATTTTGAAGGATAATGGAATTAAAATATCCTACAAAAGCCACTTATCTCGGTAGCCTAGTTGTTGATACGAATGAATGGACGCTGAGTTGATGATTAATGCAACTTCTCCTTGGATGTAAATAGACTACTGTTCAACCCTTTTAGGTTGGACTTCGGGGGCAACAAGATTCTTGATGAATCTGGTATTACAGACATTGACTCAAATTATTTTGAAGATTTCCATCAAAATTACAATCTTCAATTTATATGCAAATATGATATTGCAGGCTGCCTTCTAACCTACTTATTTCACAAATGGACATCAAATCCTTCACAGAATCTCCAACTTACTCGGAAATCATAAAAACATTTTGATCTAAAAGATTTTGTGAAGGTCAGGCCTCTTAGTTGTGGTTTGTTCATGGAGGTATATGGGAAGAAATATAGAGCATTAAAAAGTGTAAATTGATGTAAAAGCCAGAAAGGTTGCAGGGGCCAGATGGTTCAAATACCAGTGGATATCCTACACCTCAATGAAACTACTTTACGAAACCGAAAAAGCAGCCTAAGTAATGCTTTTGTATGACGAATCTGGGATAAACTATAATATTATGATGATCGAATAATGTTCTCTGTGACTTGCAGGAAGAATGAAATAACAAGGCAATCAAAATGTGCCGTGTGGGGGAATGGGAGGAATTTGGAAACTTACAGATAGCTTAGCTTCAGCTTCATTCTCAATTTTGTGTAAAAAAAGGATTTTTTTAAAGGCCACAATTTATGAAATGTTCTTGGATAATAATTAAGAAAATACAATGAGCTACAGTCTTAAGAGGATCTAGGTTACTTCTACTTTCTATGATCATAGGTGAGACCTAGATCCAGCAAAGGCCATAGCCAATAGTATTTAGTTAAACATAATCCAAGACAGTTTAATTAATTTTGGGCTTTGAAAAATACATTTTTTTGCAAAAATTGAGACAGAAGATCTCAGAAACCCTAGAACAAAGATAGCTTCATATTTTTTTTTTCTTGTAATTGCCATATTTAAATTCGCCAATTTGAGCTCTCCAAATAATGGAGCCAAAGATAACCACCAACCATGTAGTTTCGCGTCAGTGAACATAATGAAGATTTGTCAGTCGATCCACTTGTTGAATTAATTGCATTTCTAGATGATCACACATTGTAAAAAAGATATGCCTTTTCTTCACCTGTTTGTACAATTAGACCCAAATTGTAACTCATTAGCAGGACATATTCACGTTACGCATTTTGTGGGGTTCTAGTAAGATTTAAAACCTATTGTCTATTAATGGAATTATAAAAAATTACATACTATATAAAAAAAAATGGTAAAATTCACTGGTAGAAAAAACTGTCATTTATGGGCACGTATGGTGTAAAAATGGCCCGTGTATCAGATTATTAGAAAATTCCTATGTTTATATTACATCTTTCTGTGATTACTCGTTGTACATGAAGCATAGACTGCATTGCTACTGTCCTAGAATCCATATCGGTTGGATGGATGTCATCAAGGTAATATTTTTCCGGTTCCCACATTTTGCAGATTTTTTATGGGTCTCCATTTTTATGGCTGCTTAGTAAAAAGTTAAAGAAAAATGACCTATGTAGAAGTGGAAGCATAAAAAAACACTAGTAACTCCATTATTTTTTTTTAGAGAGAAATGCATTCCAATAAAAATGCAGTGTATAATTTATCAATATTGTTTTTAGCAGATTTCCTTTAAGGGAAATCAGCTATTCAGGTTGTACTCATGACGGAATTTTCGAAATTTTTCTTCAAATGTCCATCGATCCTACCTAGTAGATGACGAAAATGAGGTCCGTTCAAAATTATATATATATATATATATATATTTGTCTGTTAACGCTCTAGCGGTCGCAATTTTTGTTTGATTGTTACTAAACTCGGAATTTAATCGTTTTATGTAAAAAGGAAGATCAAGTTCGTTAATGGCTGAAATCGGACCAGTGGGAGGGGGGGGGTTAGAGGGGGGATTTTTGAAAATTCAAAATATCTCCGTTATTATGCGTCGGATCGAAAAATTGTATAGAATACATCTTATTGCAAATTCAATTTACTATAAATATTGTTCTATACATTTATAATGTATCTTGAATATTAACCGAGATATTTGCATTTGTATTCTGCGTGTGGTCGCCAGTAGGCTATGTTCGGAATTTCCGCCGAGAGCTCAAGCGGCCGTTTCCATAATTATTCGTCCCTCGTGAATAGGTTTAGAGGTTAGGTTAACTGTTTTTTGGGGCTAGAAACTACTTGGTTATTACGCCCTAAATAATGTTTTAGGTTTAGAGGTTTCTTACTACTACAGTTGTTATTAGGCAGATTTCTCTATTGTAAAACTTCACGTGGGAAATCTGCTTAGTTTACGCAGCCCCTGCGTGACGGACTTTTTTACAAATTTGTCGATTCAAGTAAGGAAAAGGGATTTTCGCCTTATCTACTAACCTGCACTCATTTTGGTTTAATTCCTGTCATTAATACTCATGATCTTACCATTTATGTACGCATATTACACTCATTTGCTTTGCCCAGTGAGCCTGTTAGGTAGGGTTGGTGGGCATTTAATGACTTCTTTCAAAAATCGAGCGTTGAGTATACCTCAACAGTTGAATTCTTGGTGGGATGTCAACTAAAATAAGAATAATTGAAAGAGGATAAAATCTTGACTTGTAACGTTTGTTCCTTTACATTCCGAATAAAAATTGGCGTTTCAGAGTTCCTCAATGGGCAATTAGTGGTTTGAAACTCGAGATTATCGGAAAATATGCCAACTTAAATGAGGTCGTACACTTACCCGATTAAAAGAATGGAAAGGATGTCATCGAGGTAGGAGAGAGAAGGGTCTCCAATGGCCCTAAATAAATATAGAAGAGCGTTAGAGAAGATTTGTGGTCGGTAAGTAGATGCAGTTGTTGAACGGATTTATGACAGGAGGCCCTAGAATGGGCTTGGTATTAGTCCATTACCAGCCTACTCGGAGGTAGGAAATAGGAATAATTAATATTCCAGCCCTACCTCTGCCTAACTCAACACCATATATCCAGTCGGCCCTTCTACAACACTCCCCACCACATACTTCTTCCCATAACAAATTATCCAGGAGGAGGCGTCTTCGGGTGAAATATATAATAAGTTGGTCTTATTTCGGCTAAACAACAACAGTTTATTGCTAAAATATATATAAGGTCATTGCTCATGTTATACGGTGGTTTCAAGGAGAGCCGGCGCAAATTCACCTTGAGCTTTCCAGTTGCTCCATTTCCAGTAGTGACGAGAAGGCGCGTTCGTTAACACTACTAGGGAATTAATCCATTTCAAATGGCTTAGCTAAGCTATTTTGTAAAAAAAAAATAATAATCATGTCACACTCCAACGATTGTCCGAAATCCATTGAGACAATTATACACCTAAATGAAATGAATGCGACCTATTTTCTTCAAGTTTCACTACAAAACATTTACACAAATCACCCAATGGTCAAAAAATAAAACAATATCTTATCAACCTAGATAAACACACTACATTATTGGCTTCGAGGACACGAAAACTTAAGACTGAGTGAAACTGTGGACTCAGGGACCTAAAAGCAGCCGGAAAACATTGATATGATCAAATACACGAACTACACGAAGACATTCCAAGACAAATAAAACATTTTAGATACGTGGCAAACCGACTGTTCTAACACAAGTACTGACAACAACGAACTATTAAAAACGCTATTTGTAAGTGATCATCAAATTTCAGAAACTCTTGGAGAGATGAAGTAGTTCTCTCGAGACTTAGGGCCGGCCACATCAAATTAAGACGCTCATACTTAATGAAAGTCTGGCAGACTCATTTGCTCAATTTGTAACAATCACTTGACGATAAGACACATACTAAGAGAATGCCGAAAATGACAAAACCAGGATTTCCCCTACGACTTACAAGAACGTTTGACGGAAGGCAGCCCATACATTGACGACATATTTTCAAAATTTAACAAACAAATTAAGTCTGTGGTGTAAGAGTTTAGAAAGTTTTAAATTTTATGTAATGTAACAAGATGGGAAAAAAATTGATTCGAACAAAATTCAGGATGGTTTCTTATTTTCATTAATTGTGATTCATAATGTTATAACCTAAGCTCAATTCGAAAGAAGTTCCCGATGTTAGTTCCTTTGGAACAGAAGTTACTAGAAGTTGTCCAAATTACTCCACCGCCAGTAAAGTAAGTAAGTTCATTGCTGTGCCTTGAATGTACATCACATATCCATATTACTATGTTATGCAGCATATTCCTCTATTTTCAACCCTCCTTGTGTAAATTCTCAAGTAAATAATATGAGTGTGTCAAGATTGGAAGGTACATTGAAATTGTAGTCCGCATTCTCATACTGGCTCATGCTTATCATTAGGCAGCTTATGAAGCCAGCGGGCTACAGAGGGATGACACTCCAACAATTCTGACCTCGAATTCAATTTTCTCAAGGGAAATCAGCTATTGAGGTCGTACTCATGACGGAATTTTCGAAATTTTTCTTGAAATTTCCATCAATCCTACCTAGTAGATGACGAAAATGAGGTCCTTTCAAAACTATATATATATATATATATATATATATATATATATATACACACACATATATATATTTGTCTGTTACCGCTCTAGCGGTCGCAATTTTTGTTTGATCGTTACCAAACTCGATATTTAGTCGTTTTATGTAATAAGACAGATCAAGTTCGTTAACGGCTATAATCGGACCATTGGGAGGGGGGGGGGGTTAGAGAGGAGGATTTTCGAAAATTCGAAATATCTCCGATATGTCTGTAAATAAATTGTACAGAATTAATCTTATTGCAAATTATATTTACTATAAATATTGTTGTATACATTTATCTCTATCTTGAATATTAACCGAGATATTAGTATGTGTTTTATTGTCGGGTATTTCTTAGCGAACATACATATATGGATGTCAATCCTAGTCATTAAGTGTAAATGTTTAAGAGTGTTTGGCCTACCCTGAGTCTGGCAGGATTATCTTCTTTCGTGTTGATGAATCGAATTCAGCAATGTTAAACAAGAGCGGCCGAACTAAGCACTCATGACAAGTGTAACAGTTTTAGCAGATTTGCCTTTAGAGAAATAATCTATTGATGTTCTACTTCTTACTTTACTTTCCGAAAATAGCCTCAAATGTCCACGGACTTTTGTTTTCCATTCCTGACATTCTTGGAATGGGAGTCCCCCCCCCCATAAGATACATACAATTTTAAAACACACCACATCCTCATTCATGAATTTCTATTACATAATGTCCAATGTTAGCATCTTCTTTATATCTATCAAGTTCTTGTAAATGTGTTTCTATACAAGAATATCACATAGCAGGTCCTATTCGACGAAATCGATGGTTCGCCTATCGATATATACTTTGATGCGTTCAGTCGTACGCATTCAAGTCCTCGAAGGCAAACAAATAAAACTTTTCTTCCGATCTCATTTAAAGTTCCGACTTGTTCTCTGATTCGGGGGGGGGGGTATGAGGCTAGTTAAGTATTGTGCCCGGAGCAAAAAAAAAACTTCTCTTCATCATTCCTAGATAGAATGAAAGACGGGGGAGTGAAGGATAGAGAGAGCAGAGTAAAATCTCTAAGCTACGTGTTCTAGGAAGGAGTTGAGAAAGAAGAGAGAAGGGAATATAAGGAAGGGGCTTTTGAGAGAGAGAGCCTGGACAATGGGCAGAAACAAAGTAAAGCAAGGCACAAAGACTCACTGACAATACCCCTCCTCACCGCTCTTGAGTGCTTCGCCCCAATGTACCTTCCGCCAGTTCTACTTCACTTCAGCCCAAAATTTCATAGGACCAGCCTGAAAACCGTTCTGTTCTATCTAACTTAGGCTTAATGAAATTTTCTTTCCGGTAAAACAATTTGTATTTGATGCTAGGCATATGAGATAAACAGATAGTGTTAAAAAGGTAGGCTACACAGAGGCTGCTGGAATGACACACCTGTCTCATCTCTCCACGTATTCGGATTGAAAACCTGAAAGTACGAACTAATCGCTTAATATTTGAATAACGAAAAATGCATAGAGTAACAATTGCAGAGCATCAGTATTTTAAAAAGATTAGTTCTTTATCATTTTTCGATCCGACTCATAATAATGCAGATATTTAGAATTTTACAATCCCCTCTCTATTCCGATTTCGGTCAATAACAAATATGATATTTAGAGTTGCCTGAAACGGTTAAATATTGAGTACAGTACATATCAAATGAACATTTTCGAGACAGGAACGTAAATCCTTAATTCATGACTTTATCGCACAACTAATTTTAATGTACATCGGGGTAAGTGGAACCGCTAATATCGGTTAGTTCAACTTTAACCTGTCAGTACTCTTAAGGTTTATCATCAAATTTTCTAAAATTTTGTGTGCATGTTCATTGGAATACGCCTAATCGAAGGTGTGATTTTGAGAAGCTTGACTAAAATTGTCTCTTCGCAATATCAATAAATTTTTTAGTTGGCCTTGGGTTCCACTTACCCCGGACTGCGGGGGAAGTGGAACCACCTGGCTTTCTTGAATGTAAAATCGTTAGGAAGTGACTGGGGAATGTGTAAACGGATAAAACATCATTGAAAAAGTGGGTTTTAATCTTCCAAGGAATAAATTTCTCGAACAGAAAAATATCGGCGCTCCCAGCCGTCAATTTCCTTAACTATAGGTTCAGTAAGCAGAAACTCCAACAGATGGCATGTCTGTCTTTGTCAATAGAGTTTGAAAGATCGTGTTGGGTTCCACTTGCCCCGAATTTCCACTTACCCCGGTGTACCTTATTTAAGATTAAAATAAAAATGTCCATGTTATAAGATCTTATTGCTACTATGACATGAGAAGGAGTAGGGGTTTACTATATACTGAAAACTAAAAAAATCATATATTTCGGTCAGTATTCATATTAGAGAAACTGGGTACATAACAACATATAAAGGTAATTCAATTTTCAATAAGAGGAGTTTTATACAATTTTTTGATCCGACGTGTAATATTGGTGATATTTCGAATTTCTGTAATCCCTCATTCCACCAGTCCGTATTTAGCCTTTAACTCGCTTGATATTAGGTTTTCCATGAAACTATTATATATCGAGTTAGGTAACGATAAAATAAAAATTACGAAGCCTAGAATGGTAAAAGACAAATATGTATATATTTTGAACGGGCCTCAATTTCGTCATACCTTTGGTAGACATTTGAAGAAATCTTTCGAAAATTGTTTCATGAGTACAACCTCAGTAGCAATTTTCCCTTAAGGGGAATTTCCTAAAAATCATGGATAACTTCTAGTAGGGGGTATTATTACTCTCATCGTAAATATAAATTATTCAGTGGAATTCCTACTCACTACCTCACTGGAAAAATAGTGTCACAGGCTATGACTGCCCCAAATCAAGGTGAAAAAAGGGAAGGTAAGTTTTAGAAATGAGTATCTAATGCCTATTTAATGAACAAGTATCACACTTTAATAATTTATGAAATGAATAATAATTAAAAGTTTAATCATTCTTCAGGACTGTTTCTCTTAAGATTTATTCTGCCACCTGAATATCGAAGATGGATGAAAGTTTTCAGAAGAACCCTCATTGTCAGGACTGACATAATCTGTCTGTTACAGTATTTAGACTGTTAGAATTTTTCCTAATAAAGGCTTAGTATTGCTCTCAGTGGTTATTGTTCTACATTGGGAAGCAGCTAATTTAGTAAATAAATACATGTACACTTAAAAAAAAATATCAATTAAGCTAGGCAATAATAGTTGCCCAAATAAATCGCAATCATTGGCTCCAGTTTTTGTTAGACGTTATTTAGTTACTTTTCAGACATTAATACTACATTTGAAATGCCCATTTCATGCATGTATTCAAAAATTAAATATTTTGAGAATTTAATTTAAATTGAGTATTTTTTTTACAGAACTCATATGACCATAGTGTAACATATAAATTACTATAAATTGCTACCTAAAAAAAATTCAAAATTAGTCCTCAACTAACTTGCTTACTATTACATTCTGAAATAGGTATTTGGGTGTATTTGTAGACGTATTTTTCTAGGTTAATTGATTTCTTTGCAAGATCTTTTAAGATAGTAGAGAGAGGTCTAACACTCATAAAAGTTTTTAGTTAGTCGGCCAAAACCATCTGATAAGAAACCTTATATAAACCTTAATCTAAAAAGAAAATTCTATTACTTTGTGAAGGAAGTCCTGTCCATCTACGCATACGCTTCCGTTACTGTGGCTAACCTGTCTCGGGTTGGGAACACTAAAGATTCAGAGAATTTTTTCCACTTCTTAGTCACAATTTCTTCCACCCTAAATTAGTAGCAAGTTTTATAAATCCCTCTAAAGGAACTAATATAGATTTCATTAATAGAGTTTCGTCATTATTGTACTAACTGTAAGTGGTAGTTTTTGTACCTTCTCCGCTTTAAAAAAAGTTTTTTCTCATATTTTAACAGCATCCCACCCATGAAGTTAAATTGATGAACTATAAGTTTGCTTCATCAGCTATCAGAAAATTCTCTGAGAACAGATATAAAAAAGGAATACGTCTTCGAGAGCATTCAAAGCTCTAACAACAGTCAAAGAACCATATTTCGAAGCAAATAGCAATTCTGATTAACCTGATATAGGAATAACATATATTTTTTTTTAATAAAACCATTTTAAGTAATTGTCTTTATTAATAGTATAATATTTATTTGTTGTCCTCATTTCTTGTATTTAATGTTTATTTTGTTGTGTTTATTTTTTCATTTTTTGGTTCAGTTTTTGTAATTTTACTATAGTTTTGTTTTTATTTTACATTGTTAAACTTTGAGCCAAATCGCCTAGTTGCGGGTGCTCCTGTATAAATAAAAAATAAAGAAATATAAGTAGGAGGGGTGGTTTGCAAAAGGCAGAGGGTAAGAAATAAATATCTTGGATGGTGTTGGGGAAAGAGTAAACAGTTAGATAATTAAATGTTTTACATGGAATTTTAACATTTTTTTGTTCAACTCAAAATAAAAGAACTTTTGATTTTACCCCGCCACTCAACATCCACTGGTCTGACTTCTGCTATAAAAAACTTTATTTATTTATTTGGAGCTTCGCTGTTGAGGCGATGTCGCTCAGAAAAAAAACTTGATTTAATTTAAACGAAAATAAACAACATAACAGAAACTTAACACGAAAAATAGAAAAGTAACACGAAACAGAAATTGAACAAAAAACACAAATAGAAAACAAATTTGGAACAGACAACATAACAGAAACGAAAACAGGAATGGAACACAAAAACCAAATGGAAAAACAAAACACTGAAATGGAAAACAAAAAACAGATATGGAACATGAAAACAAAATGGAAAAACAAAATACAGAAATGGAACAGAAAAACATAAATGGAACACAAAACCAAAATGGAACACAAAAAAAATTTTAAAACGAAATACAGATATAGAACAGAAAAACAGAAATGGAAAACAAAAATCAGATATGGAACACGAAAACAAAATTTAAAAACAAAATACAGAAATGGAACAAAAAAACAGATGTAACACAAAACCAAAATGGAACACAAAAAAAAAATTAAAAACAAAATACAGAAATAGAACAAAGAAACAGAAATGGAAAACAAAAAACACATATGGAACACGAAAAGAAAATTCAAAAATGATATTACATTAGTCTTACATGGAATCATTAGACTTTCATGGAACGCTAAAATGTTCGGGAGCATTCAAACAAAAAGAGCAAACGAAAGTCACAGATATACAGGAACTTGCCGTGTTAGGTTTGTTATATAATAGGAAATTTACTTATACTATATAGATTTCTTTCATATTCAAAATATGTTTATATTTACTAAGGTAATATTTGATTTTAAATTTATAAATTATAATTTATATTTTATATGACTGGCATGGATTTTAATATTTTTAAGCTAGGACAATTTGTAAGACTGATCTTAATAATCGTATTTAGGTTAAAACATTTCCAATTTAATTTACGGATTCATCGCATGGCTTTAAACATGTTTCTTTTTTGTTTCGTTGTTAGCACCTGATGAAGGCGCATTAGCACCGAAAGGCCTTTTGCTTTAATAAAGGAATTAGTGAAACGACTTCCAGATATTAAGACCTGCTTTCTAGGTATGTGTATATTTATATATATTTATGTATAAAAACCAAGAGCTGAGCTCTGATCGATTTCACAAAAATCATGCCACGGCCACAACATCAATAGGTCATTTGTTCTCCTTAAGGGAAAGTTGCACAATACCTTCCAATAACTAGGTAACTACGGGTATTTCTCTAGATACGCAGGGCTTTTCCACGTTCCACAACATTATATCCGATCCCATTACAGGAATTGATAAAATATTGGTTACATTTTGTAAAGAGGAAAATGGAGTCGTAGCAGAGACATTATGCTAAAGAACTATCCGAAAAAGAGACTCAGAGCTGGGCATAGGAATAGTCTACTTCCCTTGGGACATTAACTTCCAGGGGTAGAGGATACCATTGTAATGCCTTCCCTACGACTCGGGTTAACATCGAACCCCGTTCTGTCTAATAGCTTTCTCGCAGGGATAAACCTTTGTAGCCTTCCGCTATTTACCATATTGTATGGATGCACCAAAGTGTCTGTCTATCACTAATTATTTAATTAAGAAGCCAGTTTCTTAGGGGAAATCAACTATTGACGTTTGTACGCGTGACTTGATTCTCGATAAACTTCTTCAAATGACTATCGTAGATGACGAAAATGAGGTTCGTTCAAAATTTTATATACACACACATATGCGTGTGTGTCTTTTACCACTCTAGAGCTTTCAATTTTTGTATTATCGTTACCGAACTCGATTTATAACCGCTTCATGCAAAACTAAATATAAGTTCATTAACAACTGAATTCGGACATTGGGGAAAGTGGGTTTAGTGGAGAGTAATTTTTAAAATTTGTAATTTCTGCGTTATTATAATTCGTAACGAAAAATATTATAGAAACAATCTTATTGTAAATTTTATTACCTATAACTATTGTTATATATATATTTTCTCTATCTTGAATATTAACTGAGATATTTGGATTTTTTAGTTTTCAGTGACCCCCTCCCCACTCCTACTTATGACATATTACCAATAATCTTTTATGATTTGATCCACTGTATTCTAAGCTTAAATTTCAAATATTGTTTTCAAGTGAACTTTATTATGCTAGATACTTGGATGACGACGTCATTAATGTTTTAAGTTCTTACCTCGAAAAAGTATATTTGTTCTATACCATACTCGATATATACGTGATTCATTCAACACTCAATATAATTTAGAGGCTGGGCAGGAGTTGGACCTGAGGACTGTGAATAATTTGCTGTGGAAGGATGAGAATCGAACAGGGACTGTTTAGTAAACAAAAGGGACCTAAATCCATAAAGGACTTAAGTCTTTATTTAGGTTTCTATTATGCTGTAGAATTAAGCATCGGCTACCGTGCGAAGGACTTTGGTCTCGAATGTTTGAATGCCATTGATATTTGAATGCTTAACTGCTTCCCCACAGATCTATACCGCAACTCCAGAAGGATTCTATGAGTGAGTTGTAATTAGTAATTGTGTCCCGTATTGATTAGAGTGATATTGGATTTAGTAGTCTATACAACCGTCGGTTGAGTTATTGTCTTTTTAGTTTAGTGTACCTGTCGTAAGTAAGTCGTCAAGGTAAAACCCAAGATAGCGAACGATTGACAAGGGTGTTATTAAAGAAACTTATATATTATATGATAAGCGGAGACTGGGCTAGAAGTACACAAGGTTACCACAGTACTGCAGTGGGTAGTTTCGAGGTGAAATATAACACCAAACACATTCGTTTTTTTTATTTCTAACTACGTAAAGACTCTGGAGAAGAATAGATTTAATTTATGTACGTTAACTAAATCATACAAAAAAATAAAGAAAGTGAAGGACCTTCCTATAATGAATCTAACAAACTCATATGATGTTCGATTTATTGCCATTGGTTAGTTAATTAAATAAATACATATTTCTTGTGAGATACCTTCAAAATATACCATATACTTTAAGAGTTTGGTGGTGTAGGTTATATTAATCATTTAAAAAAGGGAAAAAGTGTAATTGCCAATAGAAGAAAACAAAACGCTGCATATAAAAAGAACAAAATAGTAAATAGAAATATGCAAATAAAGCAATATTGAACCAAAACTCAGAACGGAACGAAAAACCACAATAACATATATAATTAAAGCCAATAAATAGATGATAGATTAGTATTACAAAAAAAAAAATAGTAATTATTAAATTAATGTAGTTTTCAAAGTTGAAGAAATAAATTAATAAATAAATATAATGTCATTTCTATAATACGAATTGTATAAAAAATCTCTCTAACACATACACACACACACACACACACACATACACACACACACACACACACACACACAGAGAATCAAACAAACACATACACACACACACTCATGCAGGCATGCACCAGTCTTGTACGCTCATGCAGAGGCCCGAAACACAAACACTTATATGTATATGGATTGTAAAATTATGCATTTTTAAAATAAAAGAGTTATAGTAAAATATACTATACTATTCCAAAGCAGACATTTTCTCATTAAGACTAAAGAAAAACAGTATACCGGACTATGAAAATTCAGAAAGGTTCTTACCTATTGTAACAGCTGAAGAAGATAATTCACACTGAAACAAAATAATGTAATTAGTATAGTAATAATTATGAATTAAAGTCTACTTATTGGTAATATGGCTAATTGGGACAGATTTTCTACCTGTTACCACTTTCTTCTAGCCAGATGGGGCTATTGAGTTCACCATTAAGTAAATTCCAATTACCCAGGCTGGTATCTAAATTAAGCCAACGCTTTACTCACATGGCTAACTTGAGCTCCAGTATTATTTTAAATGTTTATATATATATATATATATATATATATATATATATATATATATATATATATATATATATATATATATATATATATACACCAAATGTTAAAATATTTATCATTTATTATCTATGGGATTTTAGTTGAAGGAGTTTCAACATGAAGACTAAGACATCAATGCTTATGGTTGTTTTTTTATATTAGTTCAATATAATAATTGTCAGATCACGTGAAATGCTTAACAATCACATTGACTTGGAACACTTTTTTCAAGTTCTAGTTTTACTTCTGGTGATATGTGATGGTGAATTGACTTCCATTTCATATTTAACAAAACATAATTTAAAGTTCCTACTCACGAGTAATTAAATAGATAATAATAAGAAGTTCTAAGAGTTTGGGCAGTCAGTTTGAGTGGCAAAAAAATTAATGAAACCGTTTTGTGTAAGATCAGTACCTCATATTCTGAAAACAAGAGTGAGCATCTTAGAAGTTAATTAAAAATACGTACTCTCAGACATTATAAAAAATATAGAAAGCATCAGCTTATCAATAAGTGACTTGTTTAAGCCAGCATGTGTAATATTATTTTTAATTTTAATGGTATATTTTCCGAATATAATAAACAGTCATACTATGAAAATAAGTATAAACCTTGTGAATTTCAGCCGTTTCACATTATCTGAAAAGATTTATTGCCATTACTCCACGATTGTAATTAATTTAACTAACATTCTTCTGTTCAGGAAAATTGTTAGCGGATTGTGAGGTATATGCCTTGATGAGGCATTTCATATGGAAGAGCTGCTGAAAAGTTCCAAATAAAATTTTCAACTTGCTGTATATTAGTTCGAAAAACTCGATTTACTCTGATGTCAAGTTCTATACTTATTTATGACTTAATGTAACGATTTTTATTATCCAAAACCTGCCTCTTCCTCTTTATTAATTGTAATATTTTCTTTATGTATTATACGATTGCCTAAACTTTTTCGTGTTACTTTCCTGGTCGAAGTTTATTACTTTTCTCAGGTAAGAAAAAACGCCTCGTTCCTTCACTGTTCATAATTCGTTGTGACAGAGATCTTTCAGAGCATACGCTCCATCATCAGTGCCCTGCTCTTCACAATGATGTGAAGGGAACCAAGGATTCCCAGTCACATCATTGCGAAGAGCAGGGCACTGATGATGGAGTGTATGCTCTGAAAGCGCTCTGTCACAACGAATTAAGAACAGTGAAGGAACGAGGCGTTTTTTCTTACCCGAGATAATAATTCCTTCACCATCCAGCACCTCAAAAATGGATTTATTACTTTTGGTTATACTGCTTTGCTGTTGTAACGAATTGTTTAACACTGAAGTACTTAAGATTACAGAGCAGCAATAGTGCGATATGGTGCTTAATATTTTAAATAAATTTAAAATACATATACGTACAACTCTAGACGGCTTGAAGATGGTGCCTTTGCATAGTAACTGCTTGCAAACTGTACTCGACCATCAGCCAGTGACAACAGTCTTCACCGACAGATATGACTACAGTATACATGTACATATTTATAAGAACACTTAATTCAATTATGTCTAATCGGAGCCAGTAAATAGCAAATAGGTTAGCACTTCTTTATAGTCATTAATGGACTAGGGGTTTTAATTACTCACCCAGTCACTAAATAAAGTGCACATTTCCAGGAGGAAACTAAGCCCACAAAAAGATTACTCAGACCAACTCGACAGCATTTACTATTTCAAAGAATCCAGTTTCCTATGAATCCTCATCTATTTAATAAATTAGTAATCTTTGCGCAATCAAATAACAAAGTGAGACTCGTAATAGAAATATATTCATAAATAATGTTAATTTATATAAATATAATATTCAAGCAGGCCAAAAAAACAATGTTTTGAAAGCTTTTTTACTTTACAATCTGATACTTATGGATATGTTTTGAGCTGAATCCAAATTTAGCTTTTTTTTTTTTTTTTTAAACCAAAGTTTCCGAACAATCATTATTTATTATATATTATTATTATTTATTAACGTCCATGTTTTGCAACTTAGGCTAAATAATATATACTTTTGCTGGATCAAAGGGATCAAATTCCAGAATACTACAACAAAATAACCAAATCACACTTAAAAACACAATTACTTACTCACACGATTAACACATGGCAACAGAAATGGTATCCGACTTTGAAAGAACAACATTTAAAGATATTTTTTCCAGACATTGAAGAGTACTTAGGACAAAAAGACTTTTTCTTTGTTGTAAATATTATTTATTAACGTCCACTTTTTGCAACTTAGGCTAATTGGGGCGGGTTATCTACAGGTTACCACCCTTTTCTAGCCAGGGTGGGATTTTAGGACGTTATTTAATGAATTTCGTCACTAAATAATTTCATTTGCCCAGGCAAGAATCGAACTCGCCACTCTAGATTTACCATGTGAGATAAAGGTCAACGCTTTAACTCACATGGCTAACCTGAGCCCCCGTATTTATTATATAGTACTAAACTTCTTTTCCAGTATATGGGAAAATTAATAAAACTCTATTGTACATCATAAGCATGGTTTGTATTTACAGTAGGCTACTTATAACAATGCTACTATGCGTTAATACAGGTTTCTCTTGTCGGCTGGAATTGGGTTATAATTTCTTTCCCTTTTTTCGATGAAGCTTCTTGAGTAGCTTTTTCGCTTGCTGATGTGACCAACCGTGGTGTTTCATCATTTCGTGTTCCATTATTTGTGTCAAAGTGAAAATACCCACCTTGCTCTGAACTAACATCTCCCAAATTCTCCGGGAAGAAATATAGGAGACTGTTTAAAAAGTGAACTTTCAGGCTAATGAAGTACCGAAAATTTGTAAACTAGAAAAATACTCTGGGTTAACAACTTGCTTGGTTGATGCGTATGCTTCTTTCGCATTTAAGACCATTGTAGATTATAACATCAAACATCCAATATATGTCAGGTCCGGCAAACACGCCTTCTTTTAGTTTAGCTTCTAAAAGGTGAGGAAACTGTTGGCAGAGATATTTGAAATATGGTCTAGTTTTAGGCAAACAAAGTGTTTCATTGGTCATAACGTAATAAACTCCCCCTTAAGGGAAATCAGCTATTGAGGTCATACACATGACGCAATTTTCGAAAAATGTCTTCAAATGTCCATCGATCCTACACAGGAGATGACGAAAATGAGGTCCGTTCAAAATAATATATATATATATATATATATATATATATATATATATATATATATATATATATATATATACATTTATTGAACATTTATTTTTTTCGCGAAATTTCACAATAACTTTTCGTTTCACATGTCATAGACACCATAATTGCATTTCGTTTCTTTCGTGTGTGTTTGTTTGTGTGTTGCCTTTTACGCATAAACGGCTGAACCGATTTTATGGAACTTGATATGGATATTACTACTAGCCCAACTTAGACTTTAGACTATATTAACATTCTCTAAGACAAACAGGAGTGGTGGTTATAAGGGAGGACTGAAATTAAAAATAGCGATATTTCGTTTCCTATTGGTTTTTCGGCAAATATGCACATGACAAAAGTTATTTATTTTGTTATTTAGTGTAACTTTATTTATATACACTTTCGTCGTATACCGAAGTATAAATGAGTTATACATTACAAATTATAGCGGGAGTCAATAATTTTATTTGGTACAAAAGACTCAACTAAATTAAACTCGGCATGTGTATTAGCACTAAAGCCTTCATTACAATAAGTCCGATAATAATAAGATAACAATTATTCTGACTCATTATTAATTACAGTACTAGGTATAGTAAATAGTTCTCAATAAAATTAAATGTTATATTCTGATATATTTCTATATTCGTTTGTTTACATTTCTAACCTAACGCTTCCTGTCGGCAGGTTATTGAAATTGGATGAAACATTTCTTATTTCCGTTTATATTTATTCACGGTGGTGTTGTGTTACCAGTATGTAGATTTATCTATTACTAATCTTTAGGAGGGGAATCTGCTTAGTTTACGCAACCCCTGCGTGGCGGATTCTTTTTGGATCTGCAATAAATCATATTCTCACCAGGCTGTAAAGAATCTCTCAGAGGTCAATTCGGTTGAATAGAATCAGCAGTAGTACCAACATCCCCTATATCCATTATAACTACTTTTCCAATTTCTTTATACTATATAAAAGTCGTTCATTTCTGTAAAAATTGGTTAATATAAAAAGTTTGTTTGTAGTTTGTGTTTGTTCATAAAATAGAAAAAAATGGTGCGTGATACAGCTTTTTAAATATCATATTTGGGTTCAGCACCTCATAACTACATAACAATTAAGTATTTCCATTAAAAAAGTTTTTATTTTTTTTTCCGTTTTGGCCTATGTTATTGCAAGGGTGCGACATTCTATATTTAACTAAATAATAGATTTAGTTGTGATATATTTAAACACCCATGTAGCTCCGAAACAACATTTATTAGTCACATGTCCAGAGAGTCAAAATTAAACAGCATGTAATGCCATTTATTTATTTTATACCCGTTTCACACCTTTCAGCAACCTCATTAGAACTACATTTACATCCACAAACACTACATAATTGAATTTATGCATGTTTGTTGTCTTTGCAATGCCATGTTTATTAGGTCAAATTATTATTGATGTACTGGAAAATAGACTGCCCGTGTTTTGACCTCGTCTCTAATTACTGACCTCATAGTGAAATTTCGCTTGCACTGGTAGACAACAGGACTATATGTAAGTCTTGCCGGTACATAACCTTCTGTTGGCGTTGTCAAGTCAACAACTTGGGCCGTTTGCAGCTAATGCTTCAGTTTTCGAATGCACCTGAGGTTTCTGCAGAAATATGGGAAACAGTTCGAGTAATTAAAAAAGTAAAAGGTTCATCCTTTGCTGGAAAAGGAATAAGAAATTTAAGTATCTATAATTACAATTAATACCTTCAGGTGGCAATATTTTAGTTTTAAGTTCATATCAGTATTATATATTAAAAGTGGGTTCATGTTAATGTCGTGAGTTAGGGCGTTGTTCTTAATGAACATAGAGAAGTGGTTCGATTCACATATGAGCAATACGAATTTATTCAGTTACGAACTCATTAAATAAATCCTTAGCCCCATGCTGACTAGAAAAGGATGGAAACCTGTTAACCCCTCCCTATTAGCCGTAGTTTCATAGAAGAGTCGTAAATAAATAAGGAACTATACGTATTAACGGATTTAAATGCTCATTGAGACAATATGGCAAGTGCAATTTTGTTCAACGATACGATGAAACAGATTTTCCCCAAAAATATAAATTTAAGTCGTCAATTTGAAATTATTTATTAACGTCCACTTTTTGCAACTAAGGCTAATTAGGTCGGGTTATCTACAGGTTACCACCCTGTGGTATTAAGGATTTTATTTATAGAATTCCGTTACTAAATAAATTTCAATTGCCCAGGCGAGAATCAAACTCGCCACTCTAGATTTGCCATGTGAGTTTAAGGTCAATGTTTTAACTCACATGGCTAACCTGAGGCCCTAAAGCACGAAATGATTATTAATACAAGCACCATACAACGGATATTCATTAGTATCGTCACTAAAATAAAATTACGTTTTCCAGGAAATCAATAATTATTTGAATAAATGAACTGTACTCCTACTGTCTGGTAATTTATTGGAGACTTTTTTTTATTTTTAACATAAAATACTTCATGTTCACTTTCTAATAAAATTGACTAGGAGTAAAATATATATTCACGTTTTTAGTTTTTCTATGTAGTGTCTCATTTATTGCAATCAAACCCTAAAAAAAAAACAGTAATATGTTAAAAAGATATATGCAATCCACTATGCACTGTGTTCAAACTTGTAAAGTACTTTCATTTGATACCCATTCCCATTAACCCTATTGAAACTAATATGAAATCTTGCTTGGTGTTCCAGCGGCCATCTTAGATTTGAAATTTACCTTTGGGTAAAGTAATTTACTAGTCCAGTACTTTCGTTTGAAACCCATATTAAGGGAGTTGTAATGGAAAAGGTATGTAATTGGCCATATTGTTGGCAGCTATTCTGGGTTTGATTTTTTAGCAGATTTCCCTTAAGGAAATCAGCTATTGAGGTTGTACTCATGATGGAATTTTCGAATTTTTTCTTCAAATGTCCATCGACCCTACCTAGGAGATGACGAAAATGAGGTCCGTTCAAAACTCTATATATATATATATATATATATATATATATATATATATATATATATATATATATATATTTGTCTGTTACCACTCTAGCGGTCGCAATTTTTGTTTGATCGTTACCAAACTCGATATTTAGTCGTTTTATGTAAAAAGAAATATCAAGTTCGTTAACGGCTAGAGGGGAGGATTTTCGAAAATCCGAAATATTTCCGTTACTATACGCCGAATTGAAAAATTGTATAGAATCAATCTTATTGTAAATTAAATATACTATAAATATTGTTATATACATTTATTCTCTATCTTGAATATTAACCGAGATATTTGCATTTTATTAAATCTGGGCGGATAACGGATGAGAGTGACTTTCCCACCAAAACCTAGTTCGGCCGTTTCGTTCCTTACCTGTTCGGCTCTCGTGAAATTTCTCTATTGTATAACTTCACGTGGGAAATCTGCTTAGTTTACGCAGCCCCTGCGTGACGGACTTTTTTTTTCTCCATAGTTTGCTCTATTTTACTAGTCGAGCCCTTTCATTTCATATCCATATTGAGAGAGGTATGAGGAATAAAGTCTATTGTCATACCTCTCGGTGGAGACCGTCGTCACTGGCTGATGGTTGAGTACCGCTGGCATTGTGCTATAGATGCGATGGCATCATCATCAAGCCTGTCGATAGTTGTACTGAGTTGGTTGTCCGTCAGTCAGCGGGTTTTATGCTCTGTTATTACTGTCAATATGGCATGAGAAGGAGTAGGTGTTTACTGAAATCGGAAAACTTTATAATACAAATATCTCGGTTATTAATCGAGATAGAGCAAAAACATACAAAACACCATTTATCAAAAATTGCATATGCAATAAGATTAGTACTATACAATTTTCCGATCCGACGTATGGAATATTCGAAATCCTCACCTCCAAACCCCCCTTCTTACTGGTCCAATTTCATCCATTAACGAAATTGATCTTTCTTTTTACACAAAACGATTAAATAGTAGTAGTAATAGTAATGATTAAACAAAAATTGCGACTGCTAGAGCGTTAACATATATATATATATATATATATATAAATATATATATATAGTTTTGAACAGACCAGACCTTCTTTTCGTCATCTCCTTGATAGGATCGTTGGACATCTGTGTAATATTTTCGAAAATCTCGAGTAAGACCTCAATAGCTGATTTTCCTTAATTTATATTATTCCGTTGTATTGTACTATTATATTACATCCGTTTATATTTATTGATACTACTGGCACGTTTTATCGTCTTGGTATGGTGTATGTAAATTTTATTGATGCTGCTGTTTTTATTGGTAGCTCTGAAGATAGGGATAATATTCTTTGCAAGTGCTTAGCGCTGAAATAAAAAATAATTGTGAAGAATTGAACGTTTTCTTTTCTCCAAGTAAACAGGGGAACTAAATAAAACCGTTTAAAAAATACTAATATACATTATGCATATTGTTCTAAGGACATGACAAATCAGGATGTAAATTCAATGAATTATGAAGTCTATGTAAAATGTTTACTTTTTTTATCGTAATGTTCTCCAATCAGTTGATCCGTGTTAAGAATACAACATTATGGCTCGGAAATGGAATGTTGGAATAATATATTACAAGAAACAATTAAATTCAATAGGTGGAAATTTTCTTAGGATAATCGGAGAAGTTTAAGCTTAAATAACACTCCTTGGCGCCGGTAGGAAAGTTCACCTTATTTCGGAAAAGGGGGGAAGGGGGGAGGGGGTGAGCACAAACTTGGAGAATGTGAAAATCATCCCAACTACCTACTCGAAAACAACTTTCAAACTTAAGAATGCCTCCCTAAGTAATAACCGTATTCAAATTAGAACTACTGGCGCATTCCTCAAATACTGGTTTTATATAATTCCTGTAATAAAGCGTTTAAACTACAGTTAAAACTTCTAAATGGTTAAATGAATTGGACTTTAATTTGATACGGTAGCCGGCAATAAATCAATTCTCTTGTCAGTTTAGCAAGCTAATATGATTAAAATGCCAAATAAAATTAATTTTGAAACTTTGCACATTAATTAATCTCAATTACTAAACGAAAACAGTACAACTCTCTTATTATCTAATTAATCTGATCATACATATATTAACGTGAGTATATATGTAATATCAGCTAATGGATTTTAAAGTCGATTGAGAATAAAAAACAAATAGCAATGAGAGAGAATTTCATAATATGTATGGCTTCGTCAGCGTGTGTCTGTGTAAAACGAAAAGTGTGTTCTGTACTTATCGATTATGGGAAGGCCATCCCGTCATTAAAGAAGATAATTAAATCATAATTAATATAAAGTCACTTCATTATTTAAAATTACACTTCTAGAATATATATATGAAAAAATTGTAAAAGGGAGGCAACTCATTATTTACAGATAAAATTATTTCCCAAACAGCATATTGCTATTCGCTGGTATTGCTATAGACTGTTCATACTTGATTAGGTTATCTAAGTCTTCATCTTGTTTCTTTTATCAGAAAATGAGTGATCGTAAGTGATTATTACACCACTTGGACAGCTACCTTGCAGAGTTGATGTGGCAGACGACGCACAGTGGTGCGAAGCCGGCAAAAACCTATTTCAGGAAAAGTTGTAATTTGGTTTTGAGAATTTGATTTCTTTATAGTTTAGTGATTGTACCTTTGTGTTTGGGTGGCCTTTTTAATTAATATAATTTAAATTGCCAATAGAATAATATTTAAATCGACACTCATGTTTTTCACAAAATAATGTAACTTGTACACCAAATTTAAAAGGTAAATTCTGACCCTCAAGAGTGTCTATTGACAAATTTCATTCTGGCAACGTTAATACTGTATGTTTCAAGGTTTTTGTTGGTTTCTAATTTGTCTTTAATATTTTACGTATAAGCCCTCAAAACGAGTTCTAACAAAATAGAGATAAATTTCTAAATTTCTATCTTCGTATAAGGTTTCAAAAAAAAGCTCCACAAAGCTCCAAGCTCTAACTTATATTCTCTTCAAGATTAAGCCTATGAGTAACTATTTTATAAATATCTCATCCACCTTCGTCCACTTTTGTGAGAAATTGAGGTTTAAAGAAAATTTACCAACAATAAATACCGGGCATTAGGCGCTCTGTTAATTCAGGGTGTTTACTAAATAGAATTATAGGATCGAGGATTTATTTATTACTCGTATTTTACTTTTTCAGTACATGTTTCGAAGTGCTTGGGCGAGCTTATAAAGTAATTTGTAAGATGTTTAAAATATTTTAAAATGTCGGATTTTACAGGTCCTTACAGTGTTTTATGTAATGTGCTTTTTGAAACGAGCCAATCTTTAGACCTCTTTGTTCAGGAAAAGTACCAGCCCGACGAAGTTATTTCGCAAATTATAGATGAAATTAAAAAAAGATTCGTACCTCATTTTCAACTGTGACTAAGGCAAGTGCATTACAAGAAGTCGACATTTTTAGAAAAATTTAGCTTCTGGTAAAAGGATGAGTTGAATATTTCTTTAGCGAATAGAAACCCTGAATCATTTTGTGATTACGTAAATTGAATTGAATATGTATTATATGTCTTTTTTATTATGTTTATTCAAATTTAAAGAATAAATAATTTATTGATTTATTTATTTAATGGATTTAATTTCAATAAATACAATAATTGAATAAGAAAGTGAAAATAAAATGTTCACATTGAAGGAAGAATGTTTTCATTTTTTCATTCGAAATAAATTTTTGTATAAATTTTACTTGGATTGATTATAATTAATCAATTTCGTTATAGTTTTAGCGATATCTGAAAATTTTTACATTACCCTTCACGAGTAGAGGTTTTGAAACGTATTTATGTTTAGTTCTTTGTTTAATTCTATTACAAAACAACATTTTCAACAACGTCAACATACATAATAAATATTAAAAAGCATTTTTTAAAGTAGTTTCAAAGTTAATAGGTTTTTGCCGCTTATTGTGGCTTTTGGACCACTGTGCGACGGCCGGGGACGACCGCTTTATGCAGCTACTCCGCGACATCGTCCAGTTTTGGGCTCACTCAAATTTACAATTACATTTTGTTATTCTAGGTGTGTTATTTTAAATAGTAAAGTGTTTTTTTTTTTTTTTATAAATTATGATTTAATAATCATCTTTATATAGGTGACCCCAATAACCAATAAGTGCCGGGTGTTCCACAGTTTGCCAGATTTATTTGTTTGGATTAACTATTAAATTAATTATGTTTCTATTTATTTCATAATTAAGTTATTACTTGACTTATTGACTCCTCTCGTATGAGGAACCACCAACTAACTACATCATCACTTTTCCATTTTACGATCACCAACAACAATTTCAAGAACTATTTAATCATTTATTTATTCTTATAATAATTGCATTTCGCGACTGGGGTGACTTAGCGACGAATCAGTTAAATTCCTATAATCACTTTATTATATTTACGTAAGTATGCTAATTTCAGCAAATTGAAGACTGAAAACTTGAGTGAACGAAGAACTTGCTTAATACTTGAGTTACGAAAAAAAAAATGTACAGAACAACAATTGCAGATAACTAATAGTTTAACAAAATTAGTTCTATAACATTTTATGATCCAACTCATAATAGCAGAAATATTTTGAATTTCACTATTCCTTGTCCGATTTCTGCCAGAAATAAATATGATCCTCAGTGTTTGCTGAAATACCAAAATGCCGGTATAAATCAAATAAAGATTTTCGAAACAAGAACGTAAAAGTTTAATTGATGGCGTCCTCACACAAAGAAGTTTCATGTATCTGGCATTATATAGGTCTCTTGAAAAGAATAATTGGTATTTAAACTTGGGACAAAGTGGTTCATGATATAAAAGCGTATTGCTATTCTGGCATGAGTAGGAGTGGAGGCTTACTAATGCAAATATCTCGGTTAACATTCAAGATTCATAACAAATGTATATAACAACATTTATAGTAAATTAAATTTGCAATAAGATTGGCCCCATATAATTTTTCGATCCGACGTAACGGAGAAATTTTGATATTTCGAATATCCCCCCTCTCCATTAACGGACTTGATTTGTCTTTTTGCATAGAACGTTTAAATATCGAGTTTGGTGACAATCAAACAAAAATTACGACCGCTAGAGCGACAACAGACAAATATATATATATATATATATATATATATATATATATACACACACACACACACATAATTTTGAACGGACCTCATTTTCGTCATCTACTGGGTAGGATCGATGGACATTTGAAGAAATTTTTCGAAAATTAAGGTTAACCCAACATAGTCAGCGTTACTATCCAAGTTTTCGGTACTACTCACAGTGACAGACATTTGAAATCACTGGTACGATTTCAACCTTTAACAAACTTGACCTTTAGTTATAACACTTATAAATCTAGTTTGGTAACAAAGAAACAAAAACAGTCATCTCTAGAGTGATAACAGACAAGAATATATGTATATATATAATTTTGAAAACACCTCATTATCATCATCTCCTGAATAGGATCGATGGAAATTTGACGAATTTTTTAGAACATTGCGTCCTAAGTATAACCTCAAGAGGTTTCCCTTAAGACATATTAATCTACCTTGATGTACCTGGTGTTCTGTCAATTGATTACTACGAATACTTTCAAATCAACTCGCAATAAATTCTCGTTTGAAACCATAAGTTAAATATCTTCCTATTACCATGAAATATCAGGACTAGATTCCTCACTGCATTAAAGCTGTAGTCACAGACCAAAAGTAATGCAGAAAATATAATAACATGAAGGAGTGTGATATTTTTAATAAAATTCTAAATGCATTATATATAATCTTCACCTGGAATAAAAGAAATAGTAGTATAACATAATAGAACAGCTATAATGGTATTCATGGACAGTTTTCGAACAAAGGTTATCAGGCTCAAGTTAAAAATTGCTTAAGATATTCTTTGCATAAAAATAACCACTACAGGGAACAAAACTACCAAAGAATACAAAGTTACCCAATACCATCATGGGGGAAAAACTTCCATTGAATGCATTCTGAAGAAGAAAGACTCAACTGAAGCCAAAAATCCGTCTAAAGTTTCCCCATTGCCAAAGTGAGGAAACTTGGGCGTCTACAAGAAAATGGTGACCCACAGGTAAAGGTAGGACTACTATTCAGAGGGTGGGGGGAAAGGAAAGGTAGGATAAAATGGAGAGAGTAGGAGTTGGGCAGGGCTATTTACATTATTCCCGCGGAAAGTTGGCTCGGCTTTGGCGGGGTTTTGGTTGGTAGGACTGAGAGAAAAGGCGGGAAGGCTGACCCCTGAGCAATCTACACCTAACTGCTGGCCGCTGACTTTAGCTCCCTTTCTTACCAGCTCACGTACGCGACCTTCATTATATTTCTGGAGACTCTCCGACGCAACCTTTGTCCCCTTAGCACAACCGCACACCTCCAAAATAATTCCCCTTACCCTCTACTCAGTTACTTCACATATACTACCGTCGAATTAGAGTGTAATATACTTACGGGAACCTTATTCTGTGCAATTAGATAGGATAACAGGATTCATACGTGAGACATGGTCTCTACAAATTTACTGACAAATCCAAGAAGCTTTTCTTTCCAGTTCGGTGGAGCAATTTTGTATTACAAATGGACAAACTACAGTACTATCTCCCAATTTATAAACGTCCGTCACGCAGGGGCTGAGTAAAATAAGCAGATTTCCCAGGTGAAGTTTTACAATAGAGAAATTTCACGAGAGCAGTTACGAAAACGGCCGAACTAGCTTTTGGCGGGAAACTCACTCTCGTCCGTTTATCCTCCCACGTTTAATAAAAATGCAAATATCTCGGTTAATATTCAAGATAGAGAATTAATGAAAATATAACAATATTTATAGTAAATTTAATTTTCAATAAAATTGGTTCTATACAAGTTTTCAATCCGGCGTGTAGTAACGGAGATATTGATTATTGATTTACAACCATATATATATATATATATATATATATATATATATATATATATGTATATATATATATATATATATGTATATATATATATATATATATATATATATATATATATATATATATATATGTATATATATATATATATATATATATATATATATATATATATATATATATATATATATATGTATATATATATATATATATATATATATATATATATACGATTGCAGACTACTGACTAACGAATGACAAAAACTGAAACAAAACATTGAACAAAAAAAAGGCAAATTTCCAATAGAAGAAGACAAGTTATTTTTAAAATATAATAATGCTTTTAAAATATTTGCAGAACATGCATTTGATGCTATTAATCGGTTGAATACTTATTATAGCTGATACAACTACAATACTTAAAATATTTAGAGAATAATCATTATCTCTCTTTCTTTTTAAGATTAATAATTTTTTCTTTATATGTTTTTACTTTACTTTTTACGTTATTATTATTAATTCTTTATATATATATATATATATATATATATATATATATATATATATATATGTCATACTTTTAAATTATTTATGTATAATTAATTGTAACACACTGCAAATGCATGTGATATGCTAACTTGCATGGGACATGCAAAAACTAATAAACGGCTTTCTTATAGGGTTACTATAGAAAGGAAACAAATAAAAAATAAATAAAATATATATATATATATATATATATATATATATATATATATATATATAGATCTCCTATCATCAATAAAAAACATTTGAAGTCATTGTATTTATTCTTTAAAATTTAAATACCTCAAATATATTTATCAATCCCCATTCAAGCAATTGAGGCGATTTGAAAAAGAAAATAGTATTATTTGAAATTTTTAATACTCACGTTTAGTTTTTAGGTTATATACATATGACCTAAAAACTAAACGTAAGATAGAATATTTATTGTGATAAAATGAAAATCAATTACAAACAAAACTTATTGATTCTAATTAATTCGAACTCAAGAGAGCAATAACAAGTACTGGATTCCAGGAGTATTTTTAAATTGCAGGATTAAATGAAGCCAATGATATTCTGAACGAAAATAAAACTTTAAAACAAAAATCAAAAAATAATTTGATTCAATCTAGTTCATAAATACACATATTTTGATCTAACCTTATTATTATTCAGTAATTCAAAGTTACTTATTAGATAAGTTCCTTCATTCGCAAAACTATTTTCTCGGTTATCTTTATATTAGTTATTATTATTTATTTATGTCCACTTTTTGCTACTATTCGCCAACTCTAAGTTTACCTTGTGAAATTAAGGCCAACGTTCCAACTCATATAGTTAACCTGAGCCACTCTTAATATTAGTTATAAGTATTATTGAATATATTTGATCATACCACACCGCCATTACTTACTAAAAAAGGCAGTCCTTAGCGGTTGTGGAGAGTTTAAGGTTGTTCCTATGATTCGGATGGATAAATTATTTATAAATGGACCCAATAATGGTTTTATAACTCTAAAATTCAATTCATAATGACTTTATGTTTTTATATATATTAGAGAATCTGAGAATCAAGATATTACTTTCTCCACCCAATATACCATGCAATACCTTGTTACCATGGTGTAGTGACCCAATAATACTTGTACCATGTATCACTGCGAAACAAAGAGTTCTGGTTAGAATGACTGGAAACTATAACGAAAATTGATAAATCAACTTCAGATTCACAAGAACCAAACTGCTGAACCAATTTCAGATCACCCTGTTAACTCATGAAGTCTCGTGGAAGATTCTAGAAGATCCTAGGAATAGGTTTTAAGACAATAATTTTAAAGTAAAAGACGAAATATTTCTGCGTTTGAACAATGCACGGACATTACAAGTAGAACAGTTATGTAATTGATCAAAAATAATTCCAAAATTTACTTGAAACATACATTTATTAAAACTGAGCAACTCTTTATTATTCAACCTGATTCTACCAATCTAAAAAGTGTTTTTTTTTAAATAAAAAATAAGTATTTGTTAATTAACTCTTGATCTGAAAAAAAACTGTCTCAAAATTCAGGAAAGGATAAGTGCGAACGCTTTCTTATTTGGTTAGACCAGCGTGCAAAAAGCTGACAAAAATATAGCAAAAAATGGTGACCAGAGATATCTGAGCTGCATATTTAATGAAACGACACATGAATACGAAAATTGAAGCTTATACGTCACCCAACTTCCTAGATAATCTAAAACATTTTAAACTCAAATTAAATTTTAGCACGAGCGTAGTGGCTTTCAGAGTAATTATTTAACTGACATTTTGCAGCATATCAATAATGCATTAATGGAACCTGTCCTATGACAAGATTGTAATGTACACTACACGTCAATAGTGTGTGTGGTGTTAATATTTTAGAACTTTGGCCTTTTACTATTTGTTTAATTGAAGATGTTAAACGGAGAATGTGGGTGAATTTCAGCTCACAAACATAGTGTCATATTATATTTAGAGGCTCATCAGACATACAGGAAAATGGACTTCAGTTGGGTGACAGAACTCAAATATTCAATTCCACAAAATCATAGGCTATACATAGAAATTCTGGCAGTTCTATCGGGTTTTAAAATAAGTTCGTAGCGTTTTTTACTGGTGACTTCAATAAAAAATTCAGATTCAGATGTAAATATTTTTAATCTATTAAATCTGATCCATTTTGGTCTATTACATGTTGCCATCGTTCAGGTAATTTTATTTGTATTCCGTCCTCACGGAATATCTTAGGTTTTGCCTCATTGAACTCCTCAACGTGCGTTTTGCTGTCCTCGAGCGAATTAAAGGGTTTCCCGTTAAGAGAGTTTTGAAGGTCCCGAATTTAGTGGAAATCAGTTGGGGCGACGTTAGTGAATAGTGTGGGTGGGGGACCACATCCCAGCCAAACTCCAATAATTTCTGCCGGGTCTGCAAAGACACGTGAGGACGTGCGTTATCATGATGGAAAACTATGCCTTTGGGATTAACCTATGCTGAACGCTTTTGCTCGACCGCTGTCTTTAATTGATCCGACTGGGCACAGTATACTGCAGAATTACTGGTCTGGTTGGGCGGGAGGAATTCAAAATAAAGGACACCTTTTCAATATCGTCAAATGTACAGCTTAACATTTTTTGGATTTAATCCTGCTTTTGGGTCACTTCGTTTTCAACAGGACTTATTCTTCACAATATGGATCATTAGCATTGCGTTTCAGGTGAGAATCGCTAATGAAAATGCGGTCCAATCAATTCTTTTCCGTCAAATTGTGAGGAGCCCATATATCATTACGAGAAACATATCCCGCAGCCCCACAAATGATTAAGAGATACTTGTAAGAGATATATTAAGTATTTCTGCAATATCCCATGTCTTAGAGTGAGGGTTGTCTGTGACCAATACTGAATTTGGTCATCAACAAGACGACTCGAGCGTTTTGCGTCTTCCAAGTAAAAATTTCGGTTCTGAACAGAGCAATCAACTTACGGACGATGCTTTCTTCTGAGTCATCATCGTCATACACACTGCAAACTTTGTTAACCGTATGTGCAGCGGATTTTCCTTTTCGGAAATAAAAAGTCATTAAATGACGAAAATGATTTTTTTTTCGTATTCATTTTGAGCAAGCATACCACTTAATGATTGAAAATGATGCGTAAAAGCGCATTAACTAATCCTTTTTTTTTAGAATATGTAAACATGATTGACCAAGTAAACATTTCATAAACACAAAGAGAGGATTAAATTGAAATATTGATTAACGCTATGAACTTATTTTACAACCCAATATATTGTGTAGTTATTCGAACAAAAAAGCAGTGTTAGAGGAGAAAAACTACCCGTTCAACATTAACAGAGCACACTCGCACGTAATATGTAGTAGTGTTTAGTTAGTGGTTCTGGCTGATAAGTCTTTCGGGATGACTAAAACATGGATTCTATTATCGTCTGCTACCTAGAGATATTCCCTCTCTCTGCCTCCCTCCTTTACTCCAGGATTAAAGATGCATCTTAATCCACAGGAGATATCTCAAACCAGATTCTCCCTAATTAACGGTGTTAGTTACTTGATTTGATAGGTTAGTATGCAAATGTTTCATCATGAATTACTCATTGGAGGATCAATACGTCAGAGGTCTATGGTGCCATGAAAAAGAAAGAAAAAATATATACAGAAGTTGAAGAATAAAGAATTCTCAAATATCAATGCTAGACCAGGCACAGTCAGCGTTATACTCGTTATACTGCAGAAATCTGGATCATAAAATTAAGAAATTGGTAGTGATTGAGTGCTGTAAGTGTGAAGGAACATACAATGCACGCGAATGCTACATGTCCATTACTATCGGACGCCCGAGCAAGTTTAGGATATTCTGGGATGATCGTCGAAATAATTGATAGAGAGAAGATAAACACATTGTCAACCTGTAAATATTTGTTTTTCTTAGCCACAGCTACTCATTTCTGGAACTTAAAGAAGACATCGGAGGCTACATTAGGTCATAACGGTGATAGATGGCTTTCGAGACAGATTTAGATTATTCCAGTTGTACAAAGGGAAACTGGAGGGCTGAGGGAGGTGAGAGTTAATTATATAATAATCTCAAGGTGAACTTAAGCATACTCAGCAATACACTCGTTATACTGCAGAAATCTGGAGCATAAAAGAATGATATTGCTAGTGGTTGCTTGTAGAAAAATGTATGGGGAGGAGGGACTGTAATTGCAAAGGAACGTCCAAAGCCTACGACTAACTCCGGTCCTAGGAACAGAAAGGTTTGCGTTTCATTTAGGAAACTACGAATGTAACAAGGCAATTACTATGAGACGCTCAAGCTTATTTGAATTTCTTTATATTGTGGGATCATCATCGAAATAATAGAGAGAGAGAGAGAGAGAGAAAGAGAAATGTACCTCCTTGTCACCTGTAAAAATTTGTTTGTCAATTCGAGTCAGAGCCAATCATTTCTAGAACTTTAAGGAGACGTCGAAAAGGACCATTAGGCAATAAGGGTTGGGGATGTCTGTAGGGAATGATTAAGGATGATTGTTCCAGCTGCACATATTAATACTGGAGGAATAAAGGGGTGAGAGTTTTTATTTAAAGGTCTGAACTAGCGGGAAGTGGGTCTGTAGCGAACACGCAGGAATAAGAGGAACACATAAGGTTTTATATAGAAGGAATCCGCGAATTCGTTTGTAACTGAATACATTGCTTTTAGCAAAGAGATTTCGTTTGGCAGTCTACATACACTTTATTCTCCTTAATAATTTTTAACCTTCCTTCCTGTTGTAGTGGGAATTCTCCTACGAATCAAGTCGCCAGTGTTGATAATTGGTAAGTACGGATGATCTGTTCTCAGCTTCCGTGTTCAGCCTAGAGATACGATAGTGCTCCGCAGTTCATAGTTAAAAATGTTAATGTGGTGCCTTTTTTTCTCTGAGTCGTCAATGTGACTACCACAGGTAGAACAGACAATATATCTGAGTATTACCGGCTTGAAGGGAACAGTGGTACACCTCCCGCCATACAACGAGGTTAACGTATGTAGGATGAACTCATCCTACATATATTAGAAGTCACTTCCACCTGCCAGAATACCAACTCAGAACGAGGTTAACGTCAGGCCAAGTTAGCTGTATCAAAGAGGTCCAAGCCATCAAGAGTGGCTCTCTATCTCTAATATTAACCGAGATATTTGCATTTTTATTAAGTGTTATAACAGACGAGGTGAGATCGGCGGTTCTATTCGGGACTTTCCGCGAAAGCTAGTTCGGCCGTTTCGGTAACAGTTTGGCTCTCGTGAAATTGGAGACTCGTTACTACTACTGTTATTAGTAGGCAGATTTCTCTATTGTAATATTTCACGTGGGAAATCTGCTTAGTTTAGGCAGCCATTGCGTGGCGGACCTTTGTTAAAACACGCCTATTTCGTTGGGGCCTTGTGTAATTATATCCTTCATCCTCTCCATCAGACGCCGACACTGAGTTGACAAACTGATAGGTTTGTCAACATTGAATAGGCTGGATGTCAGAGGTTTAATTCTTGAGGAATAATTATAAACCCCTTTACAGTGAGACCTATAACTGCGCTAACACGCATTTGACCTTACACATCATGTTGGGTATCTGCTGTTATTTTCAATCATTCCACAAATAGCAGGAGGCTCATTTACGGAGCCTTAACAAAGACAAATGTGGGGAGCATATGGCGAAGTGAGTCGGCGGGGTCTCTGATGACGGGTCCGAGCCTACAGATCATTGTCCCAGTTATACAAAGGAAAACTGAAGGGATGGAGGGAATGAGGATTGAGTGTAAAAAGAGGACAAGGGGGAGAGCCAGAGCGGGGTGGGAGGGGGTAAGTAGAAGAGCCTGTAGGGTGAGAGTGCTGCCCTGTTCTCAGCTCAATAGAACTCTCTCTCTCTCACTCTCACTCTTTATCTCTCTCTCACTCTCTCACTCTTTATCTCGCTCTCTCACTCCTCTATACTCTCCTTCCAACAATCCCTTCCAATTGGGGGATTTCTCTTATGTCTCCCCTTTCAGTCTATATCTTCTTACATTATTCAAAATGTTACTCCATTCAAATGTAATACTCGACGAGAAGTGTCTCATCTCTATACAGTTCAACGACCTTCATCTGTACGTTCTGTCAATTCCGTATTCAATGATGTCATTTGATATTTGAACGTAAAGGGTCAAATAGCCTTGTCACGGGGAGAAGCTTGTCCCGAAAAAGAGTTTTATTGGCTATTCTAGGAAGAGATGGTATAAAATAACAAGGGGACCTGAGAAGAAGATTTTAGTCCAGATAGAAAGGAATCATTATTCAAAAACAGTAAGAAAAACATGACTACTACCGAAGTAAGTCTCCTTTTACCAGATTTACTTAAGGAGTAATCAGTTGTTGAGTTTATACTCATAATGGGATTTTAAAATAATTTCTTCAAATGTCATAAATCCTACCTAGAAGATGACGAAAATGAGTACCGTTCACAATTATTTGTAGGTATATATATATATATATATATATATATATATATATATATATATTGTTACGTTTTTATTACCAAAACCAGTAATAAACGTATTTAATAAGAGTTCTTTTGGATTGCAAAATTAAATACTCGCAAGTTTCACAGTTTTTATACTGCACAATTTATTTTACAATGCACAATACACTTGGTAATTATTCTTAATTACTACTTACAGTATACACAGATAGCGTCACTGTTCTTCAGATTACACAGTCCAACAATTCAGTCCTTGACTTCGCGGCACTTCACTGTCCTTTACTTCGCGGCACTGCACTGTCTTAAACACGGCACAACACTGTTACTTTAGTTATATTATATATATATATATATATATATATATATATATATATATATATATATAAATATTGTTACGTTTTATTACAAAAATCAGTAATAAACGCTGTTTATAAGAGTACTTTTAGATGGCAAAATTAAACACACACAAGCTTCACAGTTTTTATCACTGCACAATTTATTTAACAACACACTACAAACTTGGTTAATTATTCTTAACTACTACTCACAGTATGCACTAATAGCTTCACGGTTTTTGTTATTACCAAGTCCAATAATTCACTCACGATCACTGAAGTTCACAAAAAGACTGCACTGCACTGTCCTTTACTTCGCGAGATTAACGCACTGCACTGTTAAACATGGCTCTATGGTGTCCTTTACAGAGTCAGGGCGAAACACTGTTCTCCACATAAAAACACTTTACCACACTGCACTAAGTCGCAATATTGCACTGATGTTCACTTGACAACAGCTGAGAACAAACAAAACTGTCGGGCGAGTTGCAAATGCTTATATAGAGGGGCGGCAACATCAAAGAACGAAGGTCTTGAAGGTATTGGACTCTTTAGCCTGGAAAAATCCAGACCCTCCCCGGTCGGCTCCTTTCATTTAGATCGTACTTCCCAAATACACGGCTATCTCTGTTAATTTTTCATGTATTTATTTTTCGAACAATATATATAAAACTTTTGCATTACTTTAGAAATTGTTGTTTCATTTGACATTCCTCTTTAAGTATACAAGTATAGTTTGTAAGGTTGAAGCTACAGAAAAGGCAGAATAGATGCACAAAACCAAATGAGCTCTGTCCATTAGTTATAATGAGTAAAAACTGGGAATCTTCAGGGAATTATTTTAGAGTTTCGCGGATATTACTTCTCAAATTAATCTTTGAATTATTATTTTCATACCTGAGAGAGTATTCTGGAAGCTCGTTAAATTAACTACCGTTTTCAAAAGAACGTTAAAAAAAATAGTAACAATGTTCAAATCACGGGAATATACTTTCCTGTAAATGAATATCCAAGTACAATTTTTCAAAGGTTTTTTTAAACGTGAAATTTTTATCGGGAACGGAATGCACGTGATGGCTATGTTAAAATGACAAAGCTGATTTGGCAAAGCAACCACGTTCGGAAAACGCAATTACGGGCCGAATTATTAGAGCAATCCACCCTCCCTCCGCCGGCTCTTTGATGCAAAACATTAATCATGATTCATTCTACGAGATTTTGTTTCGCGGACAATGAGAAACAAACCAATTATAAATCTTCCCAGAGATGAAAATATAAGCTCTGATTATTGTCTAATCACCTTTGCACAAAATGAAAAATTTGGTAGAACATTAACGTCCAGTATAATTAAAAACTCTGATATAGACCTCACATGAATATGTTGTACTGCTGCTAAATTAAAAAGTCCGTCACGCAGGGGCTGCATAAACTAAGCAGATTTCCCATGTGAAGTCTTACAATAGAGAAATCTGCATACTAGTGACACTTGCCACCGTGAATAAACACAAACGGTAAGAGAGAAATCTTTTAGTTAATTTTTATAAACTCTAAACGGGAATTGTCTGAATTTAAAAAAAAATAGGTCTGGCTACCACTCAGAGCTGAACAGATAAATAGACATATTCTTAGCCGTAAAGAAATACAATCAAATAAATATATCTGAATATAACATAATAATTTTATTGAATAGGTCAATGCTAATATCTCCGTTCATATTCAAGGTAGACAATAAATGTATATAACAATATTTATTGTACATTCAATGTGAGTGTTTCTATACAAGTTTTAGATCCGACATATAGTAACACAGATATTTCGAAAAACCCTCCCTCCTATGGTCCTATCTCAGCCATTTACGAACTTGGTCTTTCTTTTTGTAGAGTTTGGTAACGATCAAACAAAAATTACGACCGCTAGAGCGTTTACAGACAAATATATATATATATATATATATATATATATATATATATATATATATATATTGTGTATATATATATATATATATATATATATATAAAACATTTTGAATGGACCTCATTTTCATCATCTCCTGGGTAGAATTGATGGACATTTGAAGAACGTTTTTGAAAATCGTGTCATTAGTACGACCTCAATAGCTGATTTACCTCTATAAAAGTTTCACAAAATTAATACGATTGGAGAATGTCAATTTTCGTAATTCATCTAAGTCAAATCATTCTGTACCAAAAGAAGTAATTCTTACTTATGTTGTTCTAATTCCAATACATCAGGTGGTCAGCCTATTGACAGTACGAGTTCAACAATTCTAGAGTATTTTAGCAGATTTCCCTTAAGGAAAATCTGCTATTGAGGTTGTAGTCATTACGCGATTTTCGAACAATTTATTCAAATATCCATGGTTAATACCTAGATGACGAAAATGTGGATATATATATATATATATATATCTCTATATACATATATATATATTTGTATGTTACTGCTCTAGTGGTCGCAATTTTCGTCTTATCTTTGCCAAAGTAGATATATCATACAAAACTAAAGATCAAGCTCATTAACGGCTGAAATCGGATTGGGTTTGGGGTCATTTAGAGGGTTATAATTTTGAAAATTTGAATATCTTAGTTATTATAACATGAGATCGAAAAGTGTTAAAGAAACAATCTTATGGTAAATTTAATTATAACTATTTTTATACAAACATTTTTTCCATCATGAATATTAACCGAGATATTTTTAAGTTTCGGTTTTCAGTCTTCAGTAAACCCCTCTCATGAAATATTAATAATAAGCTTATATTTCGTGAACCACTTTATTCTAAATTTAAATACCAAATATTGTTTTTAAGCACACTATATTATTAGAGGTTTACGTTCTTAGCTCGGAAAGTTTTATTTCTTTTAAACTTAAAATAATTTAATTTAATTCTTCTTAATTCTTAATTTAAGAAATATAATACTTCTTCAAAGCTCAAATTAGACCCGAAATAAGGCAATTAAAAGGTATAACTAACTAAATGTGCACAAGGAAAGTTGTGTAAAAAAGCATGGTCACAAAATTGTGTTTCAAGAAACGTTTGCTTCGTTAGTGTTTTAGGCGCTGTATCCTGCTTTGTGTTTTATTTATTTGATTTTGTTTCTCGTTTTATGTTGTGAGTTTATGAAATTATAGAATTTGACTTTTAAATATGAGCTGCTTCAGCATATTTTAAAATCTCTCACACTCACCTAGCTGGCCCTTTAAAATGAGTCAAGCAGCATAAAACATGTAGTTTAAAATATATTTTTAGAACAAATGGAAAATTTATATATCAATACTAACAAAAACGAAAAAAATCCTCGGATAACCATCGATCCAAAGCAGGAAGTTGACGAAAATGTGGTTCCTTCCAAACTATATATATATGTGTGAGTGTCTGTTAACGGTCTAGTCGGGGCAATCATTGTTCTATCGTTACCAAACTCGATATTAAAACGTTTTGTCAAAAATAATTTTCGTTAATGTCTGAAATCGAACAGGTGGGAGGGGGTTTTAGAGGGGAGAAATTGGAAAATACGAAATATCTTCGTCATTATATGTCTGATGTAAAAGGTGTATAGAACCCATCATAATGCCAATTTAATGTTCTATAATTGTTGTTATATACGTTCTTTTCACTATCTTGATCATTAACCTTTCTCGAACTTGTCTGTCTCCCAGCTGTATAAATGTCGACCAGTTAGCAGTTAGTAACAGTTAGTTAGTTCTCAGTTTTCTTACCAGCGAATATGACTGCAGCTTTTAGTGAACAGTGCTTTTTAGTTTCAGTGCAGTGCAGTGTTTAGTAAAGATCAATGCAGTGCAGTGTTTAGTAAAGATCAGTGCAGTGCAATGTTTGGTGGAGATCAGTGCAGTGTTTAGTAAAGATCAGTGCAGTGCAGCGTTTAGTAATGATCAGTGCAGTACAGTGTTCAATAAATACCAGTGCAGTGCAATGTTTGGTGGAGATCAGTGGAGTGCAGTGTTTAGTAAAGATCAGTGCAGTGCAGTGTTCAGTAAAGATCAGTGCAGTGTTTAGTAAAGATCAGTGCAATGCAGCGTTTAGTAATGATCAGTGCAGTACAGTGTTTGGTGAATATCAGTGCAGTGCGGTGTTTAGTAAAGATCAGTGCAGTGCAGTGTTTAGTAAAGATCAGTGCAGTGCATTGTTTAGTAAAGATCAGTGCAATGCAGTGTTTAGTAAAGGTCAGTGCAGTGCAGTATTTGTTGGAGATCAGTGCAGTGCAGTTTTTAGTAAAGATCAGTGCAGTGCAGTGTTTAGTAAAGATCAGTGCAGTGCAGTGTTTAGTAAAGATCAGTGCAGTGCAGTGTTTAGTAAAGATCAGTGCAGTGCATTGTTTAGTAAAGATCAGTGCAATGCAGTGTTTAGTAAAGGTCAGTGCAGTGCAGTATTTGTTGGAGATCAGTGCAGTGCAGTTTTTAGTAAAGATCAGTGCAGTGCAGTATTTTATGGAGGTCCTTGCAGTGCCGAGTTTAGTAAAAATCAGTGGATAGCTTGTTTGCGAGCTGTTGTACTTGTGCCTTAAGAACTTGAAGCTATCAGTACATATTGTGATAAAAGTGAAGAATAATTTACCAAGTGTGTAAAAGTTAGAAGGGATCGTCAAATATATTGTGCAGTGATAAAAACGTTCATGTTTTTGTGTTTAGTTTTTTAATCCAAAAGAAAGTTTATTATAATTGTAATTAACGGAACATTCTAATACTTTCCAACAACCGCCTACTGTGTTTAATCTGGTGAATCCACAACAGTTCCTTAGGCAACTAAGGACTTTAGAAACCTCTCACTTACTTCTCCTCCGGTACACTAAAATATAATGCAGATATTTCTAAAGACAAGCTCTTACTTCAATTTACAGCCTCAAAATATTCCAAGATCTCCCTTTGGAAGGATATTACTAAACGAATGAGAAGAGATTTGTAGTTGGGCGAGTAAGCAACCGCTGATAAAGGTAAGAGTTCAATCAAGAGCGGGACTAAGACAAGGAGCTAAGTAAAGACAGGAGCATCCCTTGCTAAATTGAACCTAGCCACAGAGATAAAAGGCCCTTTCTACGTCAGCAAGCCCTGCATTTCCTTCACTGATTACACCCAATCAACCTCTTCATTCCTCTCACATACACTTACCTCATAGCAAACTCTTTTAAACTCTCTTTTTAGAGAGAGTCCATTCCATCTTAAATAAGAATGAGTACAAAGAGAAATGGGATAAGAGAAATAATCAAACATTTAGTACATTTGAACATGAATGGACCTTAATGCAGCAGAATATAAATTAAGGAGCATAAAACGTACTACACGACATTAGCCTTCAAGCTATAGAAAATCAAGGCTTGAGGGAGTTTTTTTACCAAGAGCATGGGGTACAAATGAGTAGCAGAAGTCCATCACGCAGGAGCTGCGTAAACTAAGCAGATTTCCTGCCTACTGGTATAACTCAAGGAACTCAGAACAGCAATTGTTGAGCATCAATAGCTTAACAAGATTGGTTCTATATCATCACACTTATTTATTTATTGGAGCTTCGCAGCTTTGGCGATGTTGCTCTAAACAAAACCTTCGTAGCTTAAGTAACTAAACAAAACAATACAAAAAAAAATAACAAAATTAAACAAAACATAAATGGAACACAAACTAGAAAAGGAACAAACAACACAAATGGAACACAAAACATAAAAGGATCACAAAACAGAGAAAAAACACGAAAAACAAAGATCACAAAAGGCGAAATTAAAAAAAAATAATAATAATAAATAAATAAAAAACTGAATGAAGCACAAAAACGGAACTGGAACTCAAAAACGGAAATGAAACTCAAAAAACAAAATAAAACTCAAAAAACAAGAACGAAAATCAAAAAATAAAAATGGAACAAAAAAGAACAGAATAAATGAACAAGGGAACAAATAAAGACAAAATTCGAAGCTAGGAACAAAACTGAAAATTGAAACTATTGGCATTAGATAATAGTGAAATCATTAATTAAATCTTCAATAAATAAATAAGTAAATCAATAATAATAATAATAAAATTGGTATATAAAATGAATATAAGAAACTTAAAATTATTAAGGTTTAGATAAAATATAAGTTGTTACAGATGACTATTAATATCATCTTACAATACGACTTATAATAACGGAAATATTTTGAATTTTTGAATCCCCCACCTCTCAGCCCTCACTATTACAGGTCCCATTTCAGCCAATAACAAATACGATTTTTAGTGTCCACTGTTAAATATCGAGTATGGTTTAGATAAAACAAATAAATATGTCGAAGTAAAGAGCGAAAAATCTTAATTGATGATCTCATCACAAAATATTTTTTGTGAGATTTGTGAGATACATCACAATGAAAAAGTCCAATGAAACCATATTTGGTATTTTAGTTTGGAACAAAGTGGTTCTTGATATAACAGCTTATAGTTAATGCGACGTGAGTGGAAGTGGGTGTTAACTCAAGGCCGGAAACAAAAAACCCCAAATATCTCGGTTAATATTCATGATATAGAAAACATTCATAAAAGAACATTTATAGGATATTAAATTTGCAAGAGGGTTAGTTGAAATATTCCGATCCAACGCATAATAGCACAGATATTTTGAAATTACCTACTAACCCGCCCCTTCAACTTTTCCAGTTACTCCTTCAAATCTTCCGGCAACTTGATCTTTATTTACATTAAATGTTTAAATATGGAGTTAAGTAACGATCAAACCAAAATTTCAACCTCTAAAGCGTTAACAGATATATATATATATATATATATATATATATATATATATATATATATATATATATATATATATATATATATATGTGTGTGTGTGTGTGTGTGTGTATATATATGTATATAATCTCCTGGGAAGGATCCATGGACATTTGTAGAAATGTTTCGAAAATCCCATCATGAGTACAACCTGAATAGCTGATTTATCCGCATCTCGAGAGTTTTTACGTAGAGTGTGATCAAATCGAAGCACAACCCCATTGTTTACGAAGAAAAATTTTTAGTTGAATCCAATAGCCTTAAGGGCCTCATTATATCGAGGGGCCAGTGGTAAATTCACTTAGAGTCAGCCCGCATATGGACTGGATCAAAGAGTATCATAATCGTTAGTCATCCCGAAGAAGTGTCAGATGTATATACTCGCTAAACTAGAAAATTAATATCTGAATTTATTATTTAACTAAAGAGCTACATTAGAGCAACTCATGCCGATGGGGGCCCCTTAAACGAAAATGCACAAATGAAATAACCTAATAACATATTCTATTTTTCAGGCTACATCGCTGGTAAATATTTGCATTATGAGTAGTTTAGCTATCTTGAAATCAAATCAAACCCCCGGAGCAGATAGCAGAAGTATTTACTATGGAATAACATATTGTTACGTTTTGTATTACCAAAATCAGTAATAAACGTTTTTAATAGGAGTTCTTTTGGATTGCAAAATTAAATACACGCAAGTTTCACAGTTTTTATCACTGCAAAATTTATTTCACAATGCACAATAAACTTGGTGATTATTCTTAATTACTACTCACAGTATACACTGATAGCGTTACTGTTCTTCAATGAGTCACAGTCCAATAATTCACTGAAATTCACAGGAAGACGGCACTGCACTGTCCTTTACTTCGCGGCACTGCACTGTCCTTTACTTCGCGGCACTGCACTGTCTTAAACACGGCAATAAACTGTTACTTACAGTCACGGCACAACACTGTTCTTCTTTTAAAAACACTTTACCGCACTGCACTAAGTCGCACTGAAGCACTGATGTGAACATCAAGACAGATGACAATAATACTGACTGCTCACGGCTGGACCGAGCTTCTTTATATAGGTTGTCGGCATACATCAAAGGGGAATTGTCTAGTTCATTCCAGGCTGGGCTAGACGAGCCTAGTATTGTCTCGACCGACCCTCCGTCGGTCTCTTTGATCTACGTCACACTTTCCAAATACGCGACTCTCTCTCTGAAGGATTATTCATCTATTTAATTTCCCCAACAATATCATAGCATAAGATATATATTTTTCAACAGAAAACTGTTAATCCACAGCAAATATTTAATGAACAGTTTTTTTTTTTTTTCATTAAGTGCCAACTTGACAGAATGAAGCTATACAGTACTCACCTGATTAATAGTCACTGCTCAACTTCCCTCCGTTGGCGGTTTAAGAAATCCCCAACAGCTGTGTTTATGATCAGCTGATGCTAATACAGGAGTTAGGGGTTGCAAAAACACAACACTCAACCTCACCCCAATCAGCTAATTGACTACCCAATGCCTCCCTTATTGTAATCCAATCCCTTCTCCAATTAGAACGATAACTCCCCTTAATCCCGGTAGAATAATTAAATTTCTCTAAATTACGGCCGTATACTCTTTTATCACTCTGATTTTTTTTGTATTTGTATATTTTCAGGAGTGAGAGGTGGCGAGGGATGAACTGGCTCTCAGCGTAATCTCTGTTTCACTAGAGGCCAATTAAATAAATTGGCGAAGGATATCCTGATAAAATTGCCAGATTTTTATTTCAGGATTCCAATTTTGTAATTTTTTTAGTGTCATTAAACTTACTGTATTTCTAAAAAAGACTTTTCCGCGGATCCATTTGCATAATGATTTAACATCTGGCGAAAATGTGAAGTTTAATAAGCATTAAGCATTAAAAAAAAAATCGGTAGAGTATTGTGTGTTAATATATCTTATACACAAGGAAGCGTTGATACTAAATCAAATACGGAGTTTCGTTGAGTTTGGTTTAGTCTTTTATGCCCTTTAAAATTGTAGACAACATCTACTGTATTTAGTGTATATTTCATTATACTTCGTTTCGTCTAATGAACAACATCTGCCGAAAATTAGAAGTTTAATTAGAATCAAAAATTTAAAAAGAAATCGGAATAGTATTGTGTGGGCATGGAATCAAAATGGAATCTCTCTTGTTTTAAACTCATGAAATGATGGAAGGCGCAATATATCAGACTCACTCATTGTTCAAGATGAATCATATGAAAAACATTTTTAGCAATTCAGTTTGTAATCAAGATGCAATTTTCAAAAAAATTCTTAAAATATCCATCCACCCTACCTAAATTAATATGACACAATTTAAACGTGCTTTTTAGTTTCCTTTTGTAAACTCCTTCTCATGTCATTTTAACAATAAGGTCATTTATCTTGAAACGTATTTTTCCAAGCGAAAATCCCATTATCTGTACGTCCTCAATCGCGGATTTCCCCTGCGGAAAATCTTCAAAAAGTCCGTCACGCAGGGGCTGCGTAAACTAAGCAGATTTCCACGTGAAGTTTTACAATAGAGAAATTTCACCAGAGCCGAGTAGTTAAGGAAACGGCAGAACTTGCTTTTGGCGGGAAAGTCACTCGTCCGTTAGCTGACCAGATTTAATAAAAATGAAAATATCTCGGTTAATATTCAAGATAGAGAATAAATGTATATAACAATATTTATAGTAAATGTAATTTGCAATAAGATTCATTCTATACAAGTTTTCGATCCGACGTATAGTAACGGAGATATTTCGAATTCTCAAAAATCCTCCCCTCTAAACCCCCCCCCTCCCACTGTTCCGGTTTCAGCCGTTAACGAACTTGATCTTTCTTTTTACATAAAACTAATAAGGTAACACTATATGAGAATAATATGTGAAATGACGTCATGTTTCTTTGAAAATGTTGTAAATCAGCTTAGCTTTCTCAGTGACTGGCGTACTCAGTTATTAGTACCCTCTAGCATTGGCCCATCGATCAATAGATCAATTGCCAACGACAACTCTATGGATGGAGTCATAGCCGGCCGTTGAGAGGAGAGATAATGTATGTATATCATCCAGGTAGATGTCCCGCTGCTCGGGTCCAAGATGATTTGGAAGTCGCCGCTAATTAGTAGCGCTAATAGAGCTAGACAATCCTGCCAACTGTACAATCACAATAGCAAACTGACCAATCTATTAGCAACCAGGACACCTGTTCTATTGTTAATGTCCCACAGTAACAAGCTCGCTAACAAGCCCCTATGCGCCACCGCAAATTGCACGCCACTTGTATGCTCTACTGATTGTCGCCTGATTGCTCATATTCACGGTTCATTTGCCCTTGAAACCACAGCCTAGATATTCAATATTCAGCTGGTAGCGGGAATTTGAATTTTATACGGGCCATAACTGGATAGAAAAATCAATCAAATTTGCAAGTATAACGTGGGGTTGGTTATTCTTAAGGGGCTAACAGAACGAACATGAAGAAAACTATATCTTCGCTTCAATGGATTGTCCTCAATTATATAACAACAGAGTTGGGCAGTAATTAAATACTTTTGTAATTAACTACTTTTTCAATTAATAGATACTAGTTATGTATGTAATTGCAACTACAGTTACAAAAATGTAATTGGTAACTGTAGTTGCATTTTCTTGGTTTCGCAATTACGGTAATTGTAGTTGGTTTTCATAAATCCAACTACTAATTGAAATAAAAAGTAGTTATAAAAATAATTACAACTACTAGTTGTAATTTTAACTGTAGTTATTTAGTAATAACTACAATTGCATATAGATCAGCTGTTTTTTACGTTCCAAAGAACGAATATATTTTGATTGCCTCTATATAAATATTTACATTCGAGGGGGTAATGAATGGATCATCTGAGACGAGCCATGTTCAATTGGTGCACAGAATATGTCAGAACTGAAGGTGGACGCTCCTATCGCTACACTCTCTTGTTGCGGGGATCGCCTCTTGTCGCCCTCGAGTAGGGCACTCCAGTCTGCCTTCTATATCCGCCACCATTTATCGCCGACGAAAAGATTTTTAAAACAAATTACAATGAGTGGCAGCAAAAGTAAGGACAAGAACTTCTTATTTCTTGGAGCAGAGCAGTAGATAGATTATTTTCTTTTACCGCGATGGCAAAAGCCGCAAAATCAAATAGCCTGCCTGACAAAAATTCTGAGCTAAGAATACTTTTAATGGCTAATTTCTTTATGTATTACACTTTAAAAGTATTATTTAATTTCATTCGAAATATAAAAAGGAATTTACATATTATTTTCCTTAGTTTTCATTTATTTGCATTAAAATTATTTTCAGTTATTGTAATAATGTAGTATATGTAATATAATAAACTTTTGAATATAAAGACATTGGATGTAGTTATTTCTTAACAGCCTCACCTACTTCAGTCAGTGTTTCACAGTTTTTTAAAGTAACTACCCAAGTAATTGTAGTTGCAACTACAACTACAGTTACAATTACTAACTGTAGTTGTTTTTGGAACTACTGATTTGCTCAACTACCAACTGTAGTTGTGAAATTTCAATTACAATTACTTTAGTTGAAAAATGTAGTTGCCCATTACCAATCACTAATTACATTAGTAGTTGTAATTGTAACTATATTTCAACTAATGTAGTTATAACTTGTAATTGTAATGACCATTTTGCCCAACTGTGTATAACAATGTATTGCACGACGAGCTTGAGACCGCCTATGTCTGTTTCGCATTATTTTTGTAGCATAAGGAGCAATTTCTACTGGTACTTCGGTATCAACTTTCGGTGTATGTTTACTAACCTTCGACCTGTGACTGATGAAAAAATCTAGGCATGGGCTGACTGTAAATAACCGTAAATTATTAAGTCAACGAAACAATGAAAAAACTATGGAGTAGCCAAAAATTAGGTTTTCATAATTTAACAAAAAATTATCCCTTCTCACTCTCCTTGAACCCATAATGACTAATCTCATATAAGCCGAGTATTTGCATTTTTCTGTTTTCAGCTTCTGAGATGAGATCGACTAACTTCGGGTCTAGTCGTGAGTTTCCGTCAAGAGCTAGTTCGGGCCGTTCCTGTAATTGTTTGACTCTCAATTCTGAAATTTCTCTATTCTAAAACTTCACGTGGGAAATCTGCTTAGTTTACGCAGCCCCTGCGTGACGGACTTTTTTTTAATTAATGTTTTTTGTCATAAAATAAATTTATTCGTAAGTAACAGTATTTTACTTTAATTTCCTTTCAAATGTCACAGTTTAAGGTTATATACTATTACTGGGGTTGAAATGCGATCTGACAGATACGGCACGACTACTTTTGTAGCAAAGTTGGACGCGACTACTGGAGTACCGGGTGTACAGAAAGTTCTAAGCCTGATTTCAACTTACATATTTTTATTTTTCAATATAGTCCCCCTCAACAGCAACGCACTTATTCCACCGCTTTTTCCAACATCTGTAACCCGGTCAAAAAAAAAAAATTGTTGTCAAAACCTTCCAAAACAACCTTGACAGCTGAGGTATCATAAGTACACCAGGCTTAGAACTTTCTGTACACCCTTAATACTTGATGTGATTCCGCAACATATCCGAAATCCATTATGGCTATTTTTGCGTAAATGGTGGTCTTGGAATTATTATGAAATCAAAGCCGTTTGATCAGTTAACTAATTTCACGACTGTTTATAAAACACATAAACATTTTGTAGTTATTGCAACTAGTTTGAAACAGTGATATTAGATAAGGGCAGCGAGAGGTTAGAAAGTGTTTTGAATAGTTGCTCCTCAAATTTATTAGGCTTGAGGAACGGGGGGGCGTCCCCTATAAACTATTTAAACTTGTTCTGGAAGGCAGGCTCTTCCGCCCTATAATTCTGTCGGCATAAAACTTTACCCCTCATACATTTGCCCGCTGTATCTCAAAGTTTTCCTCCGATATTCAACAGAGAGCCCCGGCTAAACTTCCCCCGGTCGGCGGCATGCACTTAGGCTGCAGCAAAAACCAATGGAGTAAAACTGTCGGAAGGCTCAAGAATACAAATAAGATGGATACCCCGAAAAGAGACGGTGTTTTACATTTGGTCAACTTTGAAGAAAGAGAGAGAATCTATTTACATAGTTACAGCCAGGCTAGGTTAACGCGAAAACTCATGGCTTCTGTCGGAAAGTACACATAGTTTATTCGGAGAAATTGGAAACTCACTGGCGATTTTATCAGAAAACTATAAGTAATACATATCACATTAATAGTGTAGAAATACCATTTTATAAATAATGTAATAAACAACTAAGCAGATTTCCCAGGGACGCCACGTATTTCCATCTAAAAAAGTGAAAGGTCAATGAGAACAATATACTGTATTTAAGGTTCAAATAAAGTGTTTCATTATATAACGAAGTAATGTGACATGAGTAGGAATGGGAATTTATTAAAGGCTGAAAACTTAAAAAAATCAAATATCTCAGTTAATATTGAAGTTAGAGAATAAATGTATATGTCAACATTTATAGAACATTCCATTGGCAATACGGTAGGTTCTATACAATATTTCGGTCCGCCGAATAATAACCATGAAATTCCAAATTTTCAAAATTCTCCCCTCCGTTAACGACCTTCATCTTTCTTTTCGCATAAAACGATTATACATCAAGTTTGGTAACGATAAGACAAAAATTGCGACCACTAAAGAGGTAAAAAACAATTGTATATATATATAAATCGATATATAGATAAATATAGTTATATATATATATATATATATATATATATATATATATATATATATATATATATATATGTATATATACAATTTTCATCAGTCCTCATTTTTGTCATCGATGGGCATTTGAAGAAATTTATCACAAGTGAGTCATGAGTAAAAAGTCCGTCACGCAGGGGCTGCGTAAACTAAGCAATTGTACGTTTACAATAGAGAAATTTCACGAGAGCCGAGCAATCAAGGAAACGGCCGAACGAGCTTTTGGCGTGAAAGTCACTCTCGTCCGTTAGCCATCAATTTAATAAAAATCCAAATATCTCAGTTAATATTCAAGATAACAATATTTATAGTAAACGTAAATTTGCAATAAGATTGATTCTGTACAATTTTTCGATCTGACGTATAGTAATGGAGATATTTCGAATTTTCGAAAATCCTCCCCCTAAACCCCCCCCCCACCGCTGGTCTGATTTCCAAATATCGAGTTTGGTAACGATTAAACAAAAATTGCAACTGCTAGAGCGGTAACAGACAAATATATATATATATATATATATATATATATATACAGTTTTGAACGGACCTCATTTTCGTCATCTACTAGGTAGGATCGATGGACATTTGAAGAAAAATTTCGAAAATTCCGTCATGAGTACAACCTCAATAGCTGATCTCCCTTAAGGGAAATCTGCTAAAACTAATTAGATGATTTCTCTTAAGGGAAATCTGCTAAAAACATGGCAGCTATATAGATAGATTAACAAATATATGGCTAGGCGGGAAGGGAAATGCATAACGTAGTTATTTATTAACACCCACTTTATGCTTCTGTGGCTAATCCGGAGAGGTTATCGACAGGTTACCACTCTTTTCTAGCCAGGATGGGACTTAGGATTTTATTTAATGAGTTGACCAACTACTTACTACGTCACTAAATAAATTCTTATTTGCCCAGGCGGGAATCGAACTGGCCACTCTCTAGGGTTGCCTTGTGAAATTAAGGCCAATGCTTTAACTCTGACGGCAAACCTGAGCCCCATGGATAAATTACAGCTAGAATGTATTGGAGTACATCGATCCCCGGCTCTCAAATACAATAAATCTAATGTGGGCACCTCATGCCTCCCTTGTGCTATTATTAAATTAAAATAGAACAAAATGTTTCGATTAACTTCAATTAAAGTTATTTCATTTCTCAATAATGTCCGTTCAGATGAGTCGCACCAACATTTTATATTTATCTCACAAAACGTTTCATAATTAACGAAAGCGGCTCTATAGAAATTTGTTTGTTGGTTGAAATATCTGAAGGTGTTCCCATCATCCCTTCTTGCTATACATGTCCGACACAGTCAATTTTTTCGAAGAGAATGGGGCAGAGGATATGCAGATAATTTTAAGAAAATATTTAATTTTATTGATGTATGCTGATGACCTAGTTATACACTCTATAGCATGGCCTGATACGCAACGTAAATAAATGTATTAAAGAAATACTGTGACGCAATGTTACTCTCAGTGAATACAGAAAACAATGATATTACCATTTCACAAAGGAGGCAGACTTGGCAAAAGTAAACCAATCTTTTATAATAATAACCCAATCCAGATTACAAATTCATTTACATACCTAGGGGTACTTTTCTCATCCTCAGGAAAATCCTGTCAAGCCAGTACTCACTTCTTGGCAAAAGGTTGCTCTGCCAATGCTGCCATCTTACGCATACTTAACAAAAGCAAAGCTGAAACTTGGGCAACCAAATGTATGCTGTTCGATGCACTTAGTGAAAGTGTACTCTTGCATGTATCAGAAATATGGGATTCTGCCTATTTGGATGCGATTGAGAAAGCTCAATTAAACTTCTTTATGTGGCTTATGTGTCTTCCTGAAAACACTCTTAATGCTTACATTAGAATAGAGTTTAACCGTGCACATAACCGACTGAAAATTTACAAGAGAATATTGAATTGGTGGAAGACTCTACAAGAGAAGTCGGCAGATGATCTATCAAGACTGTGTTACATGTGCCTAAAGGAATTATCTGCCAATTATTCAATGCCATTTAATTAGGCGAATGGTGGAATAGGGTAACTTGGGTGCATAGGATGGACCTTGGTGGAATTGAAAAGGGCAGAAAATATTAATGGAAAAATAAAGACTTATTTAGAGGCTCTCGAGAACCATTTAATTTCGTTAGATATTAAAGGAGTTTTAACCAGCACATATAGCCAGTACATTAGAAGGATTAGCTCTCTTGGCAGAGGCGAGGAGTACCTCTACCAAAATGTGCAAGTGTGACTCCTGAGGACAGGCGTTATCGTGATGGAAAACTATGCATTTGCTTTTAGCAGATTTCAATTAAGGGAAATCAGCTATTAAGGTCGTATTCATAAGCGATTTTCGAAAATTTTCTTGAAATGTCCATCGATCCTACCTAGGAGATCACGAAAATGAGGTCCATTTAAGACTATATATATATTTGTCTGTTACCGCTCTAACAGTCGCAATTATTGTTTAATCGTTACCAAACTCGATATTTAGTCGTTTTATATAACAGGAAAATCAAGTTCGTTAACTGCTGAAATCGGATCAGTGGGAGGGTGGGTTTAGAGGGGGAGAAATTTTGAATATTCTAAGTATCTCCGTTACTATATGGATCGAAATTTAAATGTTCTATAAATAGTGTTATGTAAATTTATTTCTATCTTGAATATTAACCGAGATATTTACATTTTTTACAGATTTCAGCCTTCAGAAAATGCCCACTTCTACTCATGTTACATAAACAATACTCGGTTATGTAATAAACCACATTATTCGAAGCTTAAATACCCAATATTGTTTTATAGACATTTATTATACGAGCTACATGCTAATATGTTCTGGTGACCCCCCCCCCCTTCTTAAGTTTTTTGACTACTTAAATTTGAATGATTGAGATAAAAATGATTCTGATTCATTATAGATTACAGTACAAGATATAGTATATAGTTTTCAATAAAATTAATACGTTATATTCAGATATATTACAGTGATTGTTTTTCATTCCGGTAAGAAGTTGGCAGAACTGTTTGTTTACATTTCAGATGCTTTCCGTCGGGAGGTTTCTTATTATCTTTTGTATTTATTCACTTAATATTAACGGTGGTGATGTGTTACCGGCATGTAGATTTATCTATCGTTAAACTTCAAGCGGGAAATCTGCTTAGTTTACGCAGCCCCTGCGTGACGGACTTTTTTCTCTTCCATTTTGAGAAAGCATACCACTTAAAGATAAGGAATCTTGTTTGAAACTGAAACATAAAACCATCCTAACTAATCCTTTTTTTAGAATATGTAAACATTATCGGCAATGTAAACATAATTTTATAAACGCAGAGAGAATTAAATTGAAATATTGATAAATACTACGAACTTATTTTAAAATCCAATAGTTACTGAGACCCAAGCGTACAAAAGTGTTGGATGAGTCACTAAACGCGTTGGGCCATTTATAAGATAAGACACGTAATAAGATTGTTGGCACCCTTAGGTTGCCTTTAAAGCCCCAAAGGGATATCCTTCTTTGGAATAGAGTGTAATATGCAATTTGGATGCAGGATGAGTGCAGCAGGCAAGCACTTATGCTGATCCCCTGGAATGGGCTGGCTTAGTGGGACTTAGCTCATCGGCGAGATATCTTTGAAGGATTAACTGCCTACTGGGAAGGAACCAACCAGAGAGATATAACTCTTTATCTATGTGGAATAGCCTGACTCCGCAGCCCTTGGATAAACGCCAAGGTACTTAAGTAGGGGTTAACTTCGCTGACCCATTTCTTACGCTTCCTTCCCTCATATCAGTTACACTTGCTTGACTCCCTCGCCTCTGGCTATAGCAGTTTTATTTGAATAAGAAAAGCGATTCTTTGACAGAAATGAGCAAGAACAGATAAAGGCTTTTATATCTATGACTGAATATAGAATTATTTTTTTCCGGCCCATCCTACGAAACCATAACTGTTAATTCCAGCACTGCATTAATAGTTGTACCAGATTAATCTTCAGTTTGTTTTGTTTTTAACAAGAAAATTGCAGTCTGCAATTTATGCATTTGGTAATATGATATTGTACGATCGTTTTCCATCACTCTCGACAGCAGTTTCTCACTGCTAAGCTAAGCAGGAATATGATACTTAAAGATGAAAATAGGCGCTGCTATCACTGCACTTCCTGTT